>WNWK01023448.1:0-31078 GCA_009830355.1 Cherax destructor
TGACCCAAAAAATCACACTATCATATCACACTAAAGAGAAAAACCCCCCCGACCCCATGCCCCTATCCTCCCCCCCTCATGCAACTCACATATATACCTAATGTTTTTAACACCTTCCATCCCCCCCCTTTCCCCAGCACCCCCAAACACCTTGAATGATAATCGTTAATTGCCGATCCCCGGGGGAAAAATTGTTCCCGTCCCCGACCTACAAAACTCGATTCCTACATACTGTCCTATAAAAATTTAGCTGCTAATGCCCGAACATGTTTTCTCCCCCTGCCTTCATGCCCGACACAGAAAAAAAATTTCAATGTCAAGTACTGACATCCATGACATCCTTTACATCCCCAACGCCCAAACCAAGAATCCTAAAATTTGACAAACCCCCCCCCACTACCCTTCCTATAATTCTCCCAAACCATTCCCCCCCCCTTGCCAACTCCTCACAAAATAGCCCGGGAAGGGATAGGCCGTTCTGGGATACCACAACTATTCCCTTTTCCGTCCCTAAACCCCCCCATCATAAAAATTTGGCCCCCGCCCAAGTATGTTTTAAAAACATCCTTTTTCCCCCCCCCCGGAAGGCAATTTCTTTTTTTGAGTAAAAATACTTTAATCTCAAAGGTATTTTACCTTGCAGAGCCTTACTACAGCTTCCTCCCCTATCTAACCCCCCCCAAAAAACCTTCCCAGATCCCCCAAACAAGAAGGTGTTGCAAAGCGTCTCCAAACCATGATGTCCCTACCCTGCCACCCCCCCCCCACCCCCCCCTCATTACCTCATTCCCCTCCCCCACGGGCCTCCCTAGCAAAAAATTCCTGCCTAAATATAGCCCCATTAACCCCCTTTTTTAAAAGGGGAATTAATCCCCCCCCCCGGGGTGAATGACCCTTGTCGTTAAAACCCCCCTTTTCCCCAACCCTTTTGGGGGTCGGGGGGCCTTTCCCCGGAAACGTGTTCCGGGGGCCCAAAAAATATTGGGAAAAAAAAATTTTTTTTAAAATGATAGGCCCAAACTAAAATACAAAAAAAAAAATTTTTCGATCAATATTCGGAGAGGGGGAGGCTTCAAATTGACCCAAAATGAACGATGACAGCAACATTTTTACTTTTTCCCCGGTTTGGGGTAATTTTTTTTTTTAAGTTATTTTCTTATTTTTTTTTTTTTTTCAAATAACTTTTTTGGCCCGTAGAAATATAAGTGTTTTTTTAAAAAAATATTCACTCGCTATTTCTTATATAATAATGCCAAAAAGTTTGTTATCACTAGTTTGTTTAAAAACATTTTACAAAAATTTACAATGAAAAATTATTTTATAACTATTGTTAATCATATATATAGATAATAAACCCCTGGACATTTTCCCTGAAGTTGGGCCCCCCCTGAAAGTCTAAAAACATTGTTTTTTTCACAGGGGTTTTTAAAATTCCACACACATATAACGAGTTTTTTTGGGCTGGGGCGTTTTTTTTTGTATGTCACAGACAAACCCCCTCTTCGGGAGCCTTTTCTTGCGCATGCGGCAGTTTTTTTAGGGTTTTCCCCCCCCAAAACCTTCAGACGAGAGGGTGTTGTTGGAAATTTTTATGGGCTTTTTTTATTGCAGGGGTTTTTGGTCTTTTATTTTTGCCGATGACAGAAAAACAAAATTGCCATATGGTTTTTTTTTTTGGGGCTTCAACATATAAACATTATAAGCTTTTTAAAAAATGCCCCGAATGTGAAAAAATTTTATGTCCATTTTAAAAAATCTTTTAACACAATCAAAAACCCCCCTCCCATGTCACTTTTTCCCTGAAAAATATTGAAGTGGCCCATCACAGCTGCAGGTTTTAGAAGGGTTTTTAATGGTCTTCTATTCACCCCCCAATTTTCCCCATTTCATTGGGGGAATTGATGACAACAGTGTGACATCTCGTTTTGTCATGCCACCGAAATGCCATGATATCATTGGCAGCAAACGCCTAACCCCGCCCCCTTTTAGTGCCAGCATTGGGAAACCCAGGCATATTTTGATTTGCACGGCAAAAATTCCCCCCATCTTCAAGTTCACTCCCAAAAAAACGAGGGGGGGCTTGTGCCCGTTTTTAGTATATAAATTGCCCCCGAAAATGGTTTCATTTTCTAACCCCAAAGGGGGAAAAACCCCCTTTAAATTCCGGTTTTTTAATGTATTACCTTTTGTACACAATAATATCCAATACAATACCCTGGAATCAAAAGCCAAAAAAACTTTTAAAAATGTTTCCCCTTAGTTTTCTCTTGAAGACAGTCTTCCTTTTAAAAAGAATCGTGACTCGTCAATAACAAGCTTCCTGAAGGGGGGAAAAAAAAAAATTTAATTTCTTTTTTAAACAAAAATTTTTAAACTTATATAATTCGGTTCTGTCGGGGTGGGTTTTTCTGGGGAAATGTTGGGAAGTGCCAAAAAAAATTCACTGGTATAATATCATGAAAAAACTTTTGGGTTTCAATCAATCTGTCTGTTTCCAAATGTTTATTTCGGCTTTAAATGGGCATAAGCTTATTTGGGAAAGAAAAATCATCTCTCCCCGTTTTTCTTCCCTTTAGACGTGATTTTGGTGAAAAATTCGGGCCATTTTCAAGTATTTGTTGCTTTCCCCCCTAATAATTTATAGGGGGTTTCAAAAAAAAAATTTAAAAATTTTCCCCCCTTTAGGGCTTTTTCCGTGGGGCAAGATTGGGGGGTTACGGATTTCATCAAAAATGATGGGGGGGGGGAATAAAAATTGCAGCTTCCGCCAATAGGTGCGGTCTGCTGGTGGGGGTGGGAAATTTTAAAGGGGGTTGTGGGGGGGTTTTGGGGGGAGGTTGTAGTTGGGGGGGGTTGGTGGGTGGGTGAGGGGGTTTTTTTTCTTTTGGCTGACTCAGCGGCGTGGGTTCCCATGGTCCCCGCTTCCCCCCCCCCCCACCACCACCACCACCCAGTTATGGACATTTCTCATACCAATTGCAACGCTTCTTTTTCATTTTCCCTTTTTTTCCCCCTGACCACGGGGGGGGCCCGGATGTACTCCTATCCTTAAAAACATATGGCAAAAACCAGAGCGCATATAGGGATACTTTATGCTTCCTGGTGAATTTCCTTCCCCCCTTACTGAACTTTTTTAAAGGGGTTTTTGGGGTTAAGCCCTTCAGTATCATTACCACTGCCCCTCTGGTCCAGATATAAAAAAAGGGGTTTCCCCTTCGTTCTGGAAAAATGGCCGAACAAGACCCCCAGCACCAAAGGTGGACGGCTGGGGGGCGTCGGGGTTTTTCCCCCACTTACACCGGTATTATGGTCATAGTTTCGGCCCAAACCCCCCCAAAAACCCTTTTAAAGTCATTTTCCCCGACACCCCCATCACTGTTGTTGTCACTGATGAATAAAAGTGCCCCAATTCGCCCTTTTCCAAAAAACCCTTTTTGATTCAGATGCCTCCAATAAACTAGGGAAAACCCCGTTTTTGCCCCTTATCTGGGGTGCCCCCAAAATTTTTCTTTTTTTTATTTCCCCTGGGAAAAAATTTATAATGGAACAGAGCAATGAGATTCCCCTATCCCCCTTCAAAATATGATCCCCCTTTTTCCCTTTAGAACAAGAAAAAACCCCCAAATTTTATCAAAAAAAAATTTCCCCTAAATTTTTTCCCCCCGGGTCCTTTTCCCAAATGTTCCCCCCACCGCCTGCCAAACTTCTTCTTAATGCTCCCCTCCATACATTCTCTTTGCTCATTCCCTAACCCTGCTCCATGCTTCCAACACAATTGTTCCCTCCCCCCCCACCACATTCCCCTCCCAAAATTTTTGTTTAAACCATTTATCGGGCATAAAATTTCCATAGCTTCCGTCGTTCGTACCTGACCATGCCTATCCCCCCCAAAACCCATCCACAGTCAATGCCATGACGTTAACCCTTTTCCCCTTTCCTTTGAAATTTTCCAAAACCATTGCTAAAGGGCTTTCACCAAAAAAGGACGCCCTTTCCATTTCCCTCTACCCTAATCGCTTTAAAAAACCTATTTTGTAAATTCCGATGCCCCGTTGTCAATTTTAAAACCCTTTGGGAATCCTTTTCCCTCCCCTTTATAACATTCCTGTAACTGATATTCCAAATAATGCTGTTTAAAGTACTTTAACTCCCCCATCCCTACCCAGCCTACTGAAAAATCCTTAATAGCCACCTTCGCTCTATCCGTCCACCACTGCACAACATTAAAAATTTTCCACTCCCCCCCCCCCAACCTTTCCCACCAACCTAAAACCTCCCTATGATCTAAGCCCTGAAAACAAACCCTTATTTAATTTCCAAAAAGGAAATACGGACAGCCCCAACCCATCCCAGATTTAAAAAACACCCCTATGATCAGACAACCCCACTTAAACCAAAAATTACACTGCCGACCTGTATAGCTGATGACACATATACCCGATCTAGCCTTACCGGAAACCATTTCTACAAAAGTATGCTCCATTTCCCCATCCACCACCCCGACCACATCCTCCACCCCTACCGCCCCAATATTTCCCCGAAAAACCCCAACATACACCCTGCCCCAGGCTCAACGGCCCCCTCCCCTCATCACAAAATTTCCCAAAATACCCGCAATTATGGTTATTAAGGGAAGACCATGAAAAACAAAAACCCAGATCCCTCCTAAAAAAATTTCTTTCACCTGCAGGTTATTAATCGCGGCATATACCCCCGGGTGAAGCACACCTGAATGTCACCCCCCCTCCCGTCCACCCGGGACTATCCTGCCACCCCTCCTCTTCCATGCCTTTAAAGTGAAGGGGCTGGTTCACATCCCCCCCCCCGTCACCCCCCCCTTTTTAAAAAAAACCCCCTATTTTAAAAAATTTTCCCCTTCAATCCCAAAATCCCTACCACCCCGGAAAAATTTTGTTCCTGGGAAAAACATCAAATTCAATCTCAATGTCCCCCCTACCCATCTCCTCGACCTTTCCCCCGGGGGCCCCCTTTACGTTCATATTTAAACACCTAAAATTTTTGGGGGGCTTCCTCCCCCACAGCCTGATAATTTTTTCGTAGCTGTACTATTATTGACTCCCCCCCTTTCCCCCCCTGTCCTAAAACCCTTCCTTTGCCCCTTTTTACTCCTCCACCCAAACCTTTTCAAGGGCTGGGGGAGGATGTTTTAAAGTCCCCGGGAAAATAGACCCCTCCATATTTTCCCCCCCCCAGATGCATGATGCACCCCCAAACCCCGGGTGGTCGGACACAGTGGACCTCTAACACTGTCCCCCACCAAATCCCCCCCCAGGCCCCTCCCAAACCCCCCAGTTTCATCAGACCCTCTAACATGGGCTACCCCAAAAGCCCCAAAAACCACCAGACGGGGGGGCCTGCAATCCTCAACCAAATCCCCCTTTCCCCCCTTAGCTCCCCCAATCACCGGGTTTTATCCTCATCCCTCAAACTCATCAAACTCAAGCCCCCCCAAATCAGCCTCCCAACCATCCCCTTTTCCCCCGACACCCCGATCAGGGAAACACCTCCCCCCTACAGGTGACTCCATGCCCCCAAACCAACATTGATTGGGGGCCTTTTTCGACAAGTTTCCTCACGTTGTTTTGGGGGCGGGGGCCCCCGTGCTGGTCCCCGTAGTTTCTACATCCCCCGGGGGAAAATCGAAAAATTTTTTTTGCCCCCCAGGGGGGGCACATAAACCTGAGTGGGGGAAAATTTTTCCCTGATAAAAAGTATTTGTCGTCTCGGGGTTTTTCTTGAGAAAAAAACCCTTTCCCGGGATGCCTGCATAAACCCCGGGTCCACCCACACTTTGGCTACATGGGGGGTCCCAAAAGGGCCCCCGATCCTCCTTACATCCCCTTCAGTATATTATGAATTCTTATCCACGAATAAGTGCTGAAAAACAACGTACCTCTAGTCCCGCGTTGACCTTGGGTAACTTTTTTCCGGATTTGTTGACAAGGGGGCGTAACCTCCGGTGGCCCAATTTAAAAATATCCGCGGGGGCCCTTCAAAGAAATCCCAAAAAAAATCTTCTTGGGTTCCAAAATGGCCCCCAGAAGCAAGGGCAGGGGGAACTTTTTTTCTGGGGTAAAGGGGTCCTTTTTAAAAGTCAATACAGACCGTATTTACTCATGTCGGCCATCCCCATCTTGTGAAAAAACCCAAGGGGTTTGATAAGTCGCCACCAGGGGAGAGCAACAACGTCCCACCAGTGGGGGGCTGGTCAGGGAAAAAAAATTTTGGGGGTTTCCCCGAGTAGTTTCTTGGGGGTTCCCCCTGTTCAGCCTTTTTCCCCCATTTTTTCCCCCCCGAAGTGTCCCGGGTTTTTGGGGTTTCCCGGGGAACCACCCCTTTTTTGGGGTCTCCTTCTTTTTTAACAAAATTTTTACCGGGGGGTCACTCGAATTTTTCCTTCTTTTTAAAAACAACTGCCATATCTTTTTTGCCCTTTTCCCGCTCTTTTCCTTTTCCCCCCTTAAAAACAGCTGCTCCAAAAAAAAAATCGTTGGTTCCTCTCATAAAGAGTTTATTAAGGTGTCCCAAAACTTTATCCCCCGGCCCCGTGGCCTGGTTGGGCTCTGCTTTCACAGCGAGGGGCTTTGTTCGATTCCCCCGGGGGAGAAACATTGGGCTGTTTTTTACAGGGGTTTTCTATGTTCCCCCCTCAAATATGGGTAGGGGGTTTGTCGATTTTGGGGCGCTTCCGGGGGTCAAGGACCTAATTTCCCCCGGAAATGCTCAGAAAAAAGCGGGTTTCATATAGTAGTATGTCACTGATATCAGGGGGGCCTGTCCCCCTTTTGGTACATGTACTTGTATTTACCGGGGGGGGTTTTGGGGGTCCCCCCCTTGGGCCCTTGGTCTAAGACCAGGCCTCAGGGGGGAGGGGGGTTTTGAACAACCAGGCGGGGCTGCTAGCCCACGAAATTTTTTTAAAGGCCACAGCCCGGTTGGTCAGGGGGGTTTTTTAGGTGCCTGCCCAGTGCCTTCTTGAAGACAGCCGGGGGGGTTTTTGGGAATCCCCTTTGTATGCGGGGGAGGCAGTTAACAGTATTGGGTCCCGGACACTTTTGGTTTTCTCTCGGGGCCGTGGCACCCCCGCTTTTCATCAATTTGCATTTTGCCAGTTTTTTTTCCAAGGGAGTAATTTTTTTTTTTGGGGACAACCCCCGGGCCTTTTCCATGTATTTTATTTTTTTTCGCTCTTTTCCCCGGGGAAAAAGATCGTTCAAGTTTAAATTTAGGTTTTTATGTTTATAAAGATATTATATTATTATATAGTTCAAAAAAGAATTAACACTTATACACATGGAGGGGGGAAAAGGGGGGGAAGCGGGAAAAGGGGGGGCGCAAGCCAAACTACAAGAAAGGTGACACGAAACATGAAAAAACCCCGCAGGGGTTTTGGGGGGCAGAGAGCTGGAAAAGTCAGTAAACGAGATGATGAAATATATAATAATAAATAGAAGTGATTTTTAAGGGGAAGGGGGGAAAAAATTTATGGAGGGGGAAAAAGGGAAATTAAGAAAGGGGCTGAAAAAAAAAAAAAGGGGGAAAGCAAAAGAAGTAATAAGGATGTAAAAAAAAATTTTTAAATTTAAAATAAAGAAATTTTGGGGATTTAAATTTAAAATTTAAAAGCCTAAAAAGGGGGGATTTGTCGGGGAAAAAAATTTTAAAAATTTTAAAAATGGAAGTTAATATGGGAAATAAATATTTTAATAAATTTTTAATTTTGTTTTTAAAAAAAATTTTTTATTACTGAATATTATAATTTTAATGTTAAAAATTTTTTAATAAAAGGGGGCGTAAAAATTTGGTTTTAAATTCGCCTGAAATGCCTAGGCCTACTAGTGGCTTTCTTTTATCAATATTGTGCATGAAACTACACATTGTGAAATCCTCTGCTTCGAAATATAGATTTTTGTTTCATAATGATCAGTCAGTTTCGTGCCATCTTAGCGATTACTCTTGGTAAATTCACCTTAAAAGGATTCACTCAGACCACCTTAAAGGATTAATTAGACCACCTTAAGGATTACCTCGGTAACCACCTTAGTAGGGATTACCTGCAACCACTCCAGCGGATTACCCGGCAACCACACCTTAAAGGGATTACCTTCGGTGACCACCTTAAAGGAGCCACTTTGCAATCAATTCCTAAAGGATTACCTCCGGCAACCACCTTAGCGATTACCTCGGTGACCACCTTAAAGGATTACCTTCCAGACCACTCCAGCTGGATTACCTTTGGTAACCACCTTGGGGTGGGATTACCTGTAACCACCCTTAAAGGGATTACCTCGCACCACCTTAGGATTACTCAGACCACCTAAAGGATTACCTCGGTAACCACCTTAAAGGATTACCTCGGTGACCACCTTAAAGGGATTATTCCTGCGTGACTCACCTTAAAGGGATTACCTGCGACCACCTTAGCGATTACCTCGGCGACCACCTTAGCGATTCACCATGACCACCTTGTGCTGGATTCAATACCTCGGCGATGTAACTCTTAAAGGGATTACCTTCAAGACCACCTTAAAGGGATTACTCGGTGACCACCTTTAAAGGGATTACCTTGTAACTGATCTTGAAGGATTACCCGGTAAACCACCTTGTAGCGATTACCTCGGTAACCACCTTTAAAGGATACCTCGGTAACCACCTTAAAGGGATTAATTGTGACCACCTTGAAGCGGATTACCTCGGTGACCACCTTAAAGGATCACCTCGGTAACCACTCCAGCGGGATTACCCCGGCAACCACCTTGAAGGATCACTCTCGGCACCACCTTGTTGATTACCTCGGTAACCACCTTGTGCTGGATTACCTCGGTGACCACCTTAAAGGGATTACCTCAGACCACCTTAGCGGGATTACCTGCGACCACCTTAGCGGGATTACTCCGGCGACCACCTTAGCGATTTACCGGCGACAACCTTAAAGGATTACCTCAGACCACCTTAGCGGATTACCTCGGCGACCACCTTAAAGGGATTACCTCGGCGATCATCTTAGCGGATTACCTCGGTGACAACCTTAAAGGATTTTCATTTCCTTCATGACCACCTGAAGCGGATTACCGGTGCATCACCCAAAGGGATTACGTCGGCGAGGTAATCCCAACATGAAGATTCGTTCGCATCTAGTTTTGTGATTGTAAAAACATTTTTTTATATTCTCGTATAATAATGCTTTTTTTGCAGGTCTGCGATTACTTCAAAATATCGAAAAGTTTCTGATACCGAGCAAGAGGGCACTGGTAATTACGGATGGGGACCGGTGACTATGGACTCCATTCTGGGGCACATCGGCTTCGATTTTCAGGAACCATCAGGAGAGCCAGGAAACGGTGCTTGTCTTTACTCTGATCACTTCTTCATTCACGACGTCTCCGTGACAATCTAATGGTTAAAGTCATTTCAGAATATTAAGAGAACGGCTTGACATGCAGGTATATGAAATTGCAATTGTTAATGATGTAATAAGAGTGAGAATGTATCAGCTTGTAGTAATTTATAAACAAATAACCTTAGTTTGATACCCATTATGCACCCATACCATCCTGGGGCTAGTCAAAGTTTTACAGAGGTATAATGGTCCAGGGACTGACCTTAAATACTTGAGAATTAGGTAATGAACTCACAAGTTACAAAAGGGAATGAAACATGTAAGTAAAAATTTTTTACTTACGTTTATATATTTGGGTTTCAATCATGAACAATATAAAATGAACATTTTACTTGCCCCCAAACCAGTCACAACTGTAATAGCCTTGCAAATTTTATTGTTGTCACAACAAACCTTCCCTTAAACAAAACACACACATACACAACACACACAAATACAAAACAAAGAACCAAGGAGCCTTCAATCCCCAGGCAAAAACACCAAAGGCCACACACACACACACACACACACAAACACACCACAACACACCAACAAAAACAACACACACACACACCCCCATGGGACAGGTCGTTTCACGCATTTTGGGGCCCGGACCAAAAAGGGCCTTTTTTATACCCCCATAATACACACACACACATACAAAAACATATTCAACACACCAACAAAAAAACCACAAACACACGTGCAATGCTTATTTACAGGAGCAAAGCCCGGTATTTTTCCAGAATGGTCTGTAATATACCACTGTGGATAAAATCTTTGACATATCTTTTAACATTTTCTGGGTGAGTTGTCCTGAATTCCCTTAATTTTGCACTCCAGTACATAATGACGCAGGGTGACAATAATCCAACTGCAAAGTTACATTTTTTTTTGGTCTACATCTGGTGGTGGTGGGTTTAACTTTCCCAAAAATACTTTTGTAACCCAGCCGAGGCGGGGGGTTTTTTAATCCAAGAGCCCCTTTTTTTTGTGGGGTGCACATGACATGTGGCTCCTCCTAAGATAGAATGAGATAGGACTGACTGGTGTCAATCTCCTGACCTAAGTCAATAAATTAGTTTAGTTTCTTATTATTGTTCTTAAACTGCTAACTGACGTAAGATTGTAATTACCCCCTCTTGAAAGCATAAAACTTAGCCAATTTATCAGTTCTTTTCAGCATCCTAACAATGAGATGAACCACAGCATTGGGGACTCCCTTTACTATCGAATCCTACCATACTCTGTCTGGCCGACATGCCAGTTATACTTTTTATGAGTTGATATATTTATGACAAAAGAATCAGTTACAATTAGAGAGTCAACCTTAGATACATGGACGAAATTTTAGTGCAAGGAGTATGGCAAACAGTTCTGCTAGTAGAGGTAGTTATTGATCGTGCTCAATTTCAAAAGAGCCATCACCTGTATGACAACAGCAGCAATTTTCAAAAGGGACGTGGATTGGAACGCCATCAACTAAATAATTTGGAGAGGAGTTGCTTGCTAAAATTTTCAATACAGTTAATCATGTTTGGCTTTCAAAAGCTTTGGTTGTGATTAAAGAAGTTTGGGGGGAAAAGAGGATGGTAGTTTGAAGGTAATATTCCTGGAGCGAGAAGTGCCGCTCTTTTTTTGCCACAGATCATGTATCTGATCCCTTGGAGGCGGTTCCAGTTTTTTTTATCCATCTGAGGGGTGTTCCGAGTGCTGAGGAAAGTTTTGGAGGGCTGTGCAGGGGGGTTTTAATGGGCTTGCCTGAGCATTTAACCCATAGGGGTATTTCTTTCCCGTAACACGATCTCGATGTTTGGGAATAATTCTTTCTTAATAAATTTTTTGGGAGTACGAGGGCATCCAAATGATCCTCATTGTTTGTTCTGCAGTTTTTTCCCGCCCTCCCAAACTTCCAGTCAGACACAAGAGCAAGAGGCGCATAATCAACAATGATCTAATATAAGCAAGATAACATCATTTCCAAATTTTTTAAAAAGACCAAAACCTGTGGAACCCTGCCAACTTTTAAGTGCTCTCAGCCTTTCTTTGTTTTGACGACAAAGTCTCGTTACAACAGGTCCAAGTAGGGGGACCTCAAACCCCTAGATACCTGTATCTGTTTACATATTCTAGAAGAGACCCATCATGCAACTGGATCTGGCGAACTGTGCCTCTCTGTCGAGGAGGACGCCTATTGAGTATCTTTGTTTTATCAGTAGAGATTATCAACCCCAGGTCCTGACACGAGGCTAGTACATGGTTAAGGATGTTTTGGGTGTTGGAGAATCCGGTGGTGTGAATCATTTTTCATCAGCGAAACTGATCATATAATGATGGGGCTGGCTAGGCATAGCATTAAGTAAGGCATTAATTAGAATATTGAATAGAGTGGGACTGAGCACACCTCCCTGTGGGGTTCTAATTCAAAGTCTTTAGTTATACTTCTATGCCCTGGAACAAGCACAGAAGACTTTCTGTTGGACAGGTAGCCTTTAATCAGCGGAGAAGCATCCTCCAACATCCATTCTGGCAAGTTCACTAATGATTACATGTCGGTTGGCAACATCAAAAGCAGATTTAAGGTCAAGGAAGGTAGTGTATGAGCTGTCAGTGTGCAAAGTGAAAAAGGTGGCTATGCAATGGTGCACACTCCTTCCATGCATGAAACCATGCAACCGGGGGACAAAAATGTTTGATTCTGTACATGAGACGATTAAGAATCATCCTCTCAAATGTTTTACATAAGCAGCTAGTAAGAGATATTGGGCAAATGAATTTTGTTGATTGGGCTTAGGAATGGGAATGATGAGGCTGTTGGTCCAAGATTTAGGAGCTCCCCAGTTACATAGCTCATGTTGTATAATTCGAGTAAAGGATTGCCTGGTACTCGACACAGCAATCTTAGTATATTGTAGGTAATACCATCATCACCAGGCGACGTGGAGTTGCCTTAGTTAGTGCTGCATCAAGTTCAAAGTCAGTGAAAGGAATGTTACAGTCATCTTCCTTGCTGAGCATAAAACAAACAAGTCTCTCCCTAGCATCATATTTCTCATTTAATTTCGCCTGTGTGGTACTGGGAAGATTTTCATAGCTTGATGTAACAGCCCAAGCACTGACTAGCTCATTCGCCCTATGTAAGGGATGAGGGTGCGCTATCTGACCAGTTCTGTTACCCTTAATTCTATTTATGTCCCTCCATGCCCGGCTAAATGGGGTGTGAGCATTGAGACCATTGACAATTTTTTCCCAGTCAGTTTGCCGCAGCTCTGTCATACGCTCTCTGGCAGCAGCAAGGGCAGTTTGAAAGAGATTCAACATTCCAGGGGTACGATGATTTCTATAGGCTAGGCCTAGTCTGCGAGCAGTACGTTTCAGTGTTCGAAGTTTAGGATCATTGTAATTAGTATGGTTATTATAGGAGGTATGATTGTTTTGGAAGTTGGTTGGGTTTAGAGTTCCAGGAGGTTTTTAAGGCTGCTCTAAGTAGTTCTGAATACTGCTCACAAGGTCATTGTTAAAGGTCTCAACAGAGGAACACTCATAGGAATTATACCAGTCAGTCACATGTGCAACAAAGTCATCATGTTGATCAGGGGGAACATTCAAACGTTTCCGTTTGAATATTCCACCAGGAAGGATAGTATTACCTATATCTAGTGAGGTTAGCCTTGGGAAATGGTCTGATGATATATCTGATACAATGGTAGACTCACAGCTGGCAGAAGTAATGTTGAAGCCAAGACACAGATCAAGGATGCCTCCATAGATATGTGTGGGTTCAAGGTCACCTACAATTTGCACATTATCATGACTATTTAACAGTGACAACAGTTGGTTACCATTACGATTACCAAACTGTGAGCTTCCAATGCTTTTGTGTCTTGCATTATTATCTCCAATAATAAGAGTAGGCTCAGACTGAGCACAAGTTGGGAGCTCCAAGTAATTGAACTTATCAGCAGGAGCATACAAGTTAAATATGTTGAGAGCAGAGTTCCCAATATAAATCCTAACACCATGGTATTGCAGTCCCTCTGTTTTCTTATGTGTGAGAAGTTGATGGGGAAGTGATTTTTTAATATATAGAACACAAGAGTTAGTAGATTTGAGGTTATATGCAACAAATGATGGCAATTTAGGGAGCTGGGATTTTCAGGGACTCTGCACTCTTGTAGACACACAATATCAATGGGTTCGGTGGTTACTTTATGATGAAGGTCAGGAAGTCTTTTTCTAAGTGATGCAATATTCCAGCTAAAAATATTAAGTTTATACAAGGACTGATCCATTATAGAAGTCCTGGAATCTGGCTTAGTTTCTCAGCATAATGAAAAAAATGTTTATATAAAGAGCAGACCTCATCAATGTCAGCAGTGTTACCCTGGTCCATGAGTTTTCTAAGTGCACTACCAGTTGTGAGGCCTCGTGGCAGTCTTTGTTTACACAGAGCACGACGCTGTTCATGTGTGAATGTATGATAGGTGGCACTACCACTCACATTCCCTCCTCCACTAGCATTACACACATCACTATAACTGTCATCACCAACACCACTACCAACATTGTGTTCATTACATTTATCAGCAGTGCTATATTCAACATTAATGTCAATTGGTTAACCTCATCACACTCAGCACACACAACTCATATGACCCTCATCACATATTACTAACATCAAGAGACAACTGCCCTCAGACATGATGCTCACACTAACTAGACCTCATCACTATTACTAACATCAGGACACACTGCCTTCAGCATGATGCTCACTATAGTTATCAACACAGCTGTTGTCGTCATTCCGTAATTAAGGACACCACCACCACCTTGTTCATCAGCCTTACACTCGCTTTCAGAATTTGTGACAATCTTGCTATTGGTACGCTCTACACATCTTTCTTGTGCTGCTCAAGTTGTTGCTTCAGGTGAAATTGCTGTCTCCAGTAGTCCTATGTGGGACTTGTTGTATACCACAGAGCAAGACTAGGAACATCTGGAGACGTGAAGCCGGTCAGCTGAGCTCGGTGGCTGACTGTCAGCTGACTCTAGCTAGACTGGTATTGACAACAGACGTGATGAAGCTCTGTTGATGTGCTTCCCAGGTGAAGCGCTCAACCCCATTGTCTGAGAGCAGGCATGAGCCAGTATTCAGACTCGAGGTATCTGGTAGGCCTGGGGGGTCATAATGGGAGGTGCAAGGTGAGGTGTGGTTGGCTGCGATGTGGGCAGCCCTCACACTGCAGTCAGCATGAGCTGCTGTGACTCCTGAAGTCTTACAATTGATACATCGCTTAGCAACAGTCTGGTGCTGTTTGATCAAATCATAACACCGTTCAGAAGAATGATCATTGGCACACACTGCACACCAGTATGACTTAGCTGGGCATTTCCTGGCAATGTGGCCCCAACGTTGACACTTATAACATCGACGTTGAGGAGGTCTGTACAATGCAATGTTATAGCGCCTGTTGAGGGCAGAACGGCAGTGAATATAGCGTGGCAGAGTCCCCTGGCCAGTCCACTCAGCTAATATCAGATCGTTGGGAAGTCGACGAGGGCTTGCAACTTGCTCTGACACCAGATATTTAGGATTCAAGTGAAATGCGGCAAATACTTCCACCCCAGTCCCACCCTGGGGTCGACAGAGCACCAGACGATGCCATGTTGTCTATTCCCTCAGGTAGAGACTTGGAGTGGATACAAAAAAAATATGGGAATATGGAAAACAAATAACAGAGGGAAATTACTAGAATATGGGAGAATAGACGATAGCGGTCTATTCTCTTGGGAGTATGCTGCCACCACCTGCTCTTTTAATAGTGGAAGGGATAGAAGAAATGATAGTCATAGGAGAAGGGAGGAAAACATGGAGTTTGGGTTAGAGCAGGAGAAAACCCAGTGAGAAATAATACAGGATAGTTATAACAAGATAGGGGTCCTGATAAGTACTGGCTCTTAGGGTAGCATGGCCTGAAAACACGAGCAGTAGGCACCTTATCAGGGGCTTGACTCTCCACAGATAACATCAATAGGTTATTAAATTTAGTCTCTGACACATGGACCTTATATACATGGCTCAAAGGGGGAAGTAAAACATACCCAGATATAACCACTTACAATTTAATAAACACATTACAAATGTATCTGAAATTGTTTATACCAAAAAATCAATTCTAACAGCAAATACTTAATTATTATAGTATGCCTGGCTTACTGATGTTAAAACCACCTTCCCACATAGTTCCCAAGGAACTCCATTGCTTTCCATACTGAAGTTTAAGTGCCTTGATCCATTCCTGCTTTGGAATGCTCCTGAGACCTTCCAAATCCTAGATTACAAGCCTGGTCTGATCTTCCAGGACTACAGTGTTCAGGGTCTCTCTAGCACTACCCTCTCCTCAGTATCTCTGGTGGATCTCTCCTACTTTGGAGGCATATCTTTGGGAAATGCCTGGTTGCTAACCCCTAGCCTTCTCCTACTCTTGAGGCATCTCTTTGGGGGGTGCCTGGTTGCTGCTAAACCCTATAAGAATTATTCAGGTTTAGTCACAAAATACACAAGCAAGAACTTCTACAACAAAAATTAAAGATCTTACAAAAAAAATTATAAGAAAGGAACATAATTAACAAATTATCAAAACAATAAAAAATGGCATATCAAAAATAATTCAAGATTTTACATAAAAATCAGACAGCTGAAATACAGTAAACAAACAGTATAGCTTAACACAATTATAAGACACAAAAGAATGAACATATATGTATGCACACAATAACATGAAACATAGGCTAGTATGAATTAAGACAGAGGAAAATAAAATAGTGATACAAGGTAAGAAAAACACAGGTAAGCTAGGTTAAGTTAGGTTACATGTGACAGATAAATTACAGGAAATAAACATAGTTAAACATAAGTAGTAGGTATTTAATAAAAGAGTATTAGCATAAAAGATAGGTTAGGAATAAGTTATAGGTAAGAAATAAGAAGTATTAGGGTAGGTCACATGAGTCAAAAATAACAGTCATTACACCTTAAATTATCATTATTCTTACAATTTACTCTAATCATACAATATACAGGTATCATTTAGCTATCATAATAAGGCAAGTTACAAGGTATACACAGTTAATAGCCCTTTCTTAGAGTGACACAATATATGCCGGCTGGAGGCTTGTTCCTCCAATGGCTATAACACAAAAAGACTACATTTTAACAATACTTGAGCATCTCTACTTATCTCCCTTAACACAGAAGTTGAAAAAGGAGTGAGAGTGATCATGGGAACTCTTCCTCGTGTTCCCTCCCTTGTTTTTGAATAGAACTCCCTCTCATGTACACAAACTCTTTACAAATCTCTCCAAAAGAGCTCAACTTGCCTCTATAAAACCTATTTCTACTCACAATAATTATTTACAATAAACATTAATACTAGAAAAATAATCAGACAAAAAAAAATGAACTTTATACACTATATTACAGATTAACAAAAATTCTAGAGAAAACATATTGGAACATACAATAATCAGAACAACAGAATGCGAAGATGGTCATAGTTCAAATATATTTCTTTTACAGTAAAGGATATTTTCAAAACAAGTACAGATGCAACAGCAATAATAATAATAATAATAATAATAATAATAATAATAATAATAATAATAATACATATTCTCAACTAAACATTTCACTTGTTCTGTATTACATTTCAATACAACAATTTTAATTGAAGACATTACTTATCTAGTCTTTTAATTTAATTAAACTGCATTTATCTCTTTCACCTGAGTTACAGAACTATGTACATAGTAAATAAGTAAGGATATAGACAAGAAATACAAGTGAGGACAGTCATGAAATTTTCACAACTAATATTTATCACACCTTACATAAATAATGTTTGAGGGGCTGATTTGCTTTATTACACAAGTGTTTGTTGACGTTGTATATGACAATGAGCACTTTAGGTGCCCTAGGTGGGGCACCTCGCAGTTTGATGTTGGTATATTCTTTAGCGAGAAGTTTGTCTATAAATGTTGAATCATTAGGCACAAATACATAGTTATCCTCATCATGGAGAAACTTGATCGTTTTCTCTGGGTTGTCTACACTAGCTTCTGTAAAACCAATTACACTTACTCTCTTGATCAGTGTTGTTAGGGAAATCTAACCTGACAGCTTTGGGAGGGTGTGCGCCCCCTGTATTGCTTGCAGTAAGCTTTCTCTGGAAGCCTCGTTCCTTTTCCGAGAGTGTTTACTAAGGTATGTTTCAAATCTGCCTTCACCATCATTTACGTCATCAAGACCATCAACTATACTCATAGCTGACACAGCAGTTTCACACTGGCGATGGGTTAAAGGATACCGGTGTATAGGAGGGTCAAGGGAAATTCACCTCACTAGACAAAGGCAATATGGGTGTGAGTGGCCTGCGGGGGGTCTCAGTGCCACAGTCTTCTGGAGAGTTACCAAACACTGCAATACTCGTTAATTTCTCCAAACCTACAGCACTTAACAAATAATCAAAAACAATTTACACAATGTATAGGTAGAAATATAATGATTGCAAATTGTTACTATTACAATCTTAGCTAGGCGCTAAACCCACTAGATGAGATGGCAAGGAAAATAGATGTTAACAGGCTGACTCTTGCATATCACAGTTGAAAGGTAACCGAATTACTCAAGAAAGTACAGTGGACCCCCGAGTAACGAGCACCTCGGAAATCGTACAACTATGTAAGTATAATATTGTAAGTGCTTTTGTAAGTGTATTTTTGGGGGTCTGAAAATTCGTTCGGTAATGGCACTTGAGCGAATTTTCTCCCTTAAGGAATAATGTCAAGTAGGTTAGTCCATTTCAGACCCCCAAAAATACACTTACAAAAGCACTTACAATATTA
Organism: Cherax destructor; assembly: GCA_009830355.1. NCBI lineage: Eukaryota > Metazoa > Arthropoda > Malacostraca > Decapoda > Parastacidae > Cherax > Cherax destructor. The sequence goes on from WNWK01023448.1 coordinate 18,305, forward strand.
TACTCACATAAAAGTCAGCAAATGTAGTCCCAATTTTTAAAAAAGGAGACAGGAACGTAGCACTAAACTACAGACCAGTGTCACTGACATGTATAGTATGCAAGGTCATGGAGAAGATTATCAGGAGAAGAGTGGTGGAGCACCTAGAAAGGAATGAGCTTATCAACGACGGCCAACACGGTTTCAGGGACGGGAAATCCTGTGTCACAAACCAACTGGAGTTCTATGACAGGGTGACAGCAGTAAGACAAGAGAGAGAGGGGTGGGTATATTGCATTTTCTTGGACAGTAAGAGGGCGTTTGACACAGTTCCACACAAGAGATTAGTGCAAAGGCTGGAGGACCAGGCAGGGATAACAGGAAAGGTACTACAGTGGATCAGGGAATACCTGTCAGGAAGACAGCAGTGAGTCATGGTACGTGGCGAGGTGTCAGAGTGGGCGCCTGTGACTAGTGGGGTTTCACAGGAGTCAGTCCTAGCACCGGTGCTGTTTCTGGTATTTGTGAAGGACATGACGGAAGGAATAGACTCCGAAGTGTCCCTGTTTGGAGATGATGTGAAGTTCATGAGAAGAATTCAATCGGAAGAGGACCAGGTAGAACTACAAAGAGAACTGGACAGGTTGCAAGCCTGGTCCAGCAATTGGCTCCTGGAGTTCAACCCCACCAAGTGCAAAGTCATGAAGATTGGGGAAGGGCAAAGAAGACCGCAGACGGAGTACAGTCTACTGGGACAGAGGCTACAAACCTCACTCAAGGAAAAAGATCTTGTGGTGAGTATAACACCAGGCACATCTCCTGAGGCGCACATCAACCAAATAACTGCTGCAGCATATGGGCGCCTAGCAAACCTAAGAGCACCATTCCGACATCTTAATAAAGAATCGTTCAGGACCCTGTACACTGTGTACGTTAGGCCCATACTGGAGTATGCAGCACCAGTTTAGAACCCACATCAAGCCAAGCATGTGAAGAAACTAGAGAAAGTGCAAAGGTTTGCAACAAGATTAGTCCCGGAGTTTAAGGGAAATCGACCTGACGACACTGGAGGACAGGAGAGATAGGGGGGACATGATAACGACATATAAAATACTGAGAGGAATTGACAAGGTTGACAGAGACAGAATGTTCCAGAGATGGGACACAGCAACAAGGGGACACAGTTGGAAGGTGAAGACTCAGATGAATCACAGGGATGTTAGGAAGTATTTCTTCAGTCACAGAGTGGTCGGGAAGTGGAATAGTTTGGGAAGTGATATAGTGGAGGCAGGATCCATACATAGCTTTAAGAAGAGGTATGATAAAGCTCATGTGCAGGAGAGTGACCAGTAGCGACCAGTGAAGAGGCGGAGGCCAGGAGCTGTGACACCTGCACCAAACTAGATAAAGTACAACCTAGGTGAGTACACACACACACACACAGACACATAAAAACACACCAACACATACACATACACACCACACACACAACACACACACAGAAAGTGCAAGGTTTGCACAAGTTTATTTCCCAACTAGGGTTGTCTAGAAGAAAGGTTGAGGGAAATAGGACTAACAACACTGGAGGACAAGAAGGGTTAGAGGAGACATGATAACGACATACAAAATACTGCAGGGAATCGACAAGGTAGATAGTGACAGGATTTTCCCAAAGAGGGAACACAGAAACAAGGGGACACAACTGGAAGCTGAAGACTCAGATGAGTCAAAGGGATGTTAGGAAGCATTTCTTCAGCCACAGAGTAGTCAGGAAGTGGAATAGTCTAAGAACGATATAGTGGAGGCAGGAACCATACATAGTTTTAAGACAAGGTATGATAAAGCTCATGGAGCAGGAGAGCAGAGACCCAGTAGCGGACAGCGAAGAGGCGGGGCCAGGAGCTGAGTCTCGAGCCCTGCAACCACAATTAGGTGAGTACAATTACGTGGAACCCATACAACACATAAAACACACAACACACACACACACACACACACACACACACAACACACACACAACACACACACACACAACACGCGCGCGTTAGAGTGTAGTGGGACACAAGGCTCCGTGAATCTTAGTGTTTTTAGGTGGTACATTAGCTGCTAGAGAAGCCAGTGGTAGTGACAGGGTCAGTGAACAACCCTACAAGTGATAACCAAAGATATTAACTAAAAAAAATGCGAGAGAAAGCCTGAAATTACAAAGAAAATTTGAAAGTGCCAAATCGTTTGAGGCCTAGCAGGCACTGTTGCCACACGGTACAAATATATATACGAAGTATAAAGCGAGTGACGAAAGTTAAAAGGTCAAGAGTTAAGAGAGGTTGGTTAACAAGCAACATGTGGGGTAGTATACAGCGAGAGTGACCAAGTTAACAAGAAAACGAAGAAAAGAAAAAACAAAAACAAAAATATATAACCAGGGAAGGTGGCAGGCAGTAGGCCTCCTCCAGGAAGTGGTGACGTCATAGGTTGGGTATCATTATAAATAAGTGTAACGTACCAAAAGTGAAGAGTAATTTACAAAAGTGAAAATACTTGAGGAACGTGTGGTGTATGAGTATAAATGGATATACTTTATCATGGGTGAAGGATTTCGAAGAAAGTCTTAGAGGTCAATGCAGTACGACAACAAGGAGGCAGAAGCAGAACTTGTCCACCACCACTGCCAGCCGCAAGTACACTCGCCTAGTTTTGGTTGCATGTTGTGTCGGAAGTACTGGTCTCTGACACTGGTAGCTAAGGGTCACTCACTCCTGCCAGCTATTACCTGAACTAGAGTAAAAACAACATTGATAAGGTGGAGATAGGATTGATGAATGTGTGGGAAACTAGTGAGGGACATCAAACACACACACACACATACACACACACACACACACGGGTTTAGGCACTGTAGAGCTGAGTAGAGTATCATAACTTTTAGATTTACTAGTATTAGTAAATATAAGTAAATATAAATATAAGTATTAGTAAATAGAAGTGAGGAGTATTTTCTGGGACACAAACATAGATGCGTGGGCATACAAACACAGCACAAGGGTTTCACACCTTCTGAAAGCTGATATGACACATCCTCTCTCCCTCCCTCTTAAACCATATACACACACACATACATACAATAATAATCCATACATACAATAATAATTCAACTGATAGTAATTTTAAGCTCACATAGACAGTGACAAGGAAACCAAGGGATTGGGTACATTGGCAGTACATACGTGGGTACATAAGGACAGTAAGGATACATAACGACTAACGTGGGTAGACAGCCCCTACCACCATTCCCCTGCCTCTATCACCTCCCTCACTCATCCCCCTCTCCCTTCCCAGACCTTTCCGCTCTTCCACCCACCCACTTCCCTACACTCTCACTCTACCTCACACACTCCCTTGCCCCCTGACTCTCTCCCCCTCTCTTACACTCTCACACTCACACACTCTCACATTCAATCTCTCCCTCTCACACACACTCACTATCTCACACACTATATCCCCATCTCTCTCTTCCCACCTCTCTCTCTCTCCCTATCTCTCTCTCTTGCCCCATCTCTCTCCCCATCTCTCTCTCTCCCTCTCCCCAGCTCTCCCTCTCTCATCTGTCTCCCCATCTCTCTCCCTCTCCCCATCCATCTCTCTCCCCAGCTCTCCCTCCCTCCCCAGCTCTCCCTCCCTCCCCATCTCTCCCTCTCTTATCTCTCTTTCTCTACCCTTCCCTCCCCCTTCTCCTGGGCCCGAATCCTCTCTCTCTCTCTCTCTCCCCACCTCTGCATATCTCTCCTCCACCCTTCTCCCTCTAGTCCCCAAATCATCTCTCTCTCTCTCCCCATCTCTCTCCCTCTACCCATCCCTCTCTCCCCATCTCCCTCCCCCCATCTCTCCCTCTCTTCTTATCTCACTTTCTCTACCCTTCCCTCCCCCCTCTCCTAGTCCCCAAATCCTCTCTCTCTCTCTCCCCACCTCTGCATATCTCTCCTTCTCCACCATTCCCTCCCCCCTTCTCCCTCTAGTACCCAAATCCTCTCTCTCCCCATCTCTACCTGTCTCCCTTCTCTCTCTAGTCCCTAATCCCCCTCTCTCTCTGTATCTACCTCTCCCCTTCCTCTTGCACTCCCAAAAAAAAAAAAAAAAAAAAAAAAAAAATGGTGGTAGGGACTCGCAGGACCCAGGGTCCAGAGGAGAACGGCTCTGGTAAGGAAGAATGGATGAAAGAGCAGTGCAAAAGGATGGAACAAGAGTGGGAGGGAAAACTAGGAGAGCTTTCTGCAAAGATGGAGAGAGAGCTTTCTGTGAAACTGGAAAGAGGTTGGAGGAGGAGAAGAAGAACTGGGAGGCACAAGCTGAAGATGCAGTAGCCAGGATAAGGGGCCTAGAAGATGAGGTAAACAGGCTGAAGCAGGTTACAGGGGTATTGACCAGTAAAGACACAGCATCAAGGGGCCCATCGGGAAGGAAGATGTAACTTACGCTATGGCCGTATCTGCCTACCAAGCAGGGCCAAGGAGCGAAGAGGGTGAGCAGCTGAGAGCAGGTGGAGAGGGAATAGGGCAAATGCAGAGGAACGATCATGCCACCAAGAGCAACAGGAAAAAAGAAGGGAGAAACAGGAGCCTGAGCTGCAGAGGGAAAGGCAATGGGAGGAGGAGAGGGCAAAGGCAGTGTTTATTCATGGGCTGAAGGAGAGTGAGGGAAGGACACACACTGAAAGACGGCAGGCAGAAAGAAAGGAGATTGAGAGCATACTCAAAGAAATAGGTGAAGAAGACATGTCCGAGATTGTAAATTTTCAGAGAATAGGGGGGTACTCGAAGGGGAGAAAACGACCGCTCAAGCTGATTCTCAGGACAGAAACAGAGAGAGACAGAATCCTCCAAGAGAAACCACGATTGAAGGAAACGGAAGAATACAGGAGGGTGTTCCTAGACCGGGACAGAAAAAAAACAGAACGACAGCAGCTGAGGGAGAGGACACAAAGGCGAAAGGAGCGAGGAGGAGGGACAAGGACAGAATCAGTAGAGGACAACCAGAGCAGGGCGGAGCAACAAGAACAAGCACACACAGAACCATCCCAAACACCCAACAACCAAGCACACTATCCCAACACAAACTACAACCAACAATCTCAGCCCCCACCCAACACTCCACTATAGAATCCCACAGTACACCACCAGGTCCCCCACCCTCCCAGACCCCCAAAACACAGTAGTAGAGAGGAAACTGAAGGTATGGTACACCAATGCTGATGGAATAACAAATAAGTGGGAGGAGTGGCACGAAAGAGTCAAGAGGCATCACCGGACATAATAGCTCTCACAGAAACCAAGCTCACAGGTATGATAACAGATGCCATCTTTCCAATGGGATACCAGATCCTGAGGAAAGACAGAGGGAACAGAGGGGTGGAGGAGTGGCACTGCTGATCAAAAACCGATGGGATTTTGACGAGATGGAGAGAGGAGACGGAGGAGAAGCTGGGGATTACATAGTAGGGATGCTACAGTCTGGAGGTCCCAAGGTGGTAATTGCAGTGATGTATAACCCACCACAGAACAGCAGGAGGCCAAGGCAAGAGTATGATGAGAGTAACAGAGCGATGATTGACACTCTGGCAGAAGTGGCCAGAAGGGCTCGCGCGAGCAGGGCGAAGCTACTGATCATGGGTGACTTCAACCATAAGGAAATTGATTGGGAGAACTTGGAGCCACATGGGGGCCAAGAAACGTGGAGGGCTAAGATGCTGGAGGTGGTACTGGAAAATCTCATGTACCAACACGTAAGGGACACTACCAGAGAGAGAGGAAATGACGAACCAGCGAGACTGGACCTAGTATTCACCCTGAGTAGTGCAGATATTGAGGACATCACACATGAAAGCCCCCTTGGGGCCAGTGATCATATGGTTCTAAGTTTCGAATACATAGTAGAGTTACAAGTGGAGGGGAAGCAGGAAGGGCTGCACAAATGAAGCCAAACTACAAGAAAGGTGACTATGTGGGCATGAGGAACTTCCTGCACAGAGTTCAGTGGGACAGAGAGATGGCAGGGAAGTCAGTAGACGAGATGATGGAATATATGACAACAATTTGCAAGGAAGCTGATGAGAGTTTTATACCCAAGGGTAACAGGAGAAGCGAAAAAGACAGGATGAGCCCATGGTTCACCCAAAGGTGCAGGGAAGCCAAAACCAAGTGTGCAAGGGAATGGAAGAGGTACAGAAGGCAAAGAACCCCGGAGAATAAGGAGAGCAGTCGTAGAGCCAGAAATGAATATGCACAGATCAGAAGGAGGCCCAAAGACAGTACGAGAATGACATAGCAGCGAAAGCCAAATCTGACCCAAAGCTGCTGTACAGCCACATCAGGAGGAGAACAACAGTCAAGGACCAGGTGATCAGGCTGAGGAAGGTAGGAGGGAGGTCACAAGAAATGACCGGGAAGTGTGTGAGGAGCTCAACATGAGATTCAAAGAGGTGTTCACAGAGGAGATAGAAGGGCCTCCAGAAAGGAGGAGAGGTAGGGTACACCATCAAGTGCTGGACACAATACACACAAATGAGGAGGAAGTGAAGAGGCTACTAAGCGAGCTAGATACTTCAAAGGCGATGGGGCCAGATAACATCTCTCCATGGGTCCTGAGAGAGGGAGCAGAGGAGCTATGTGTACCCCTAACAACGATCTTCAACACATCTATCGAAACAGGGCAACTACCTGAGGTTTGGAAGACAGCAAATGTAGTTCCAATTTTTAAAAAGGAGACAGGAACGTAGCACTAAACTACAGACCAGTGTCACTGACATGTATTGTATGCAAGGTCATGGAGAAGATAGTCAGGAGAAGGGTGGTTGAGCACCTAGAAAGGAATGAGCTTATCAACGACGGCCAACACGGTTTCAGGGACGGAAATCCTGTGTCACAAACCTACTGGAGTTCTACGACAGGGTGACAGCGATAAGGCAAGAGAGAGGGGTGGGTAGATTGCATATTCTTGGATTGTAAGAAGGCGTTTGACACAGTTCCACACAAGAGATTAGTGCAGAAGCTGGAGGACCAGGCAGGGTAACAGGGAAGGCACTACATTGGATCAGGGAATACCTGTCAGGAGACAGCAGCGAGTCATGGTACGTGGCGAGGTGTCAGAGTGGGCGCCGGTGACGAGCGGGGTTCCACAGGGGTCAGTCCTGGGACCAGTGCTGTTTCTGGTATTTGTGAACGACATGACGGAAGGAATAGACTCCGAAGTGTCCCTGTTTGCAGATGATGTGAAGTTGATGAGAAGAATTCAATCGGACGAGGACCAGGCAGAACTACAAAGGGATCTGGACAGCCTGCAAGCCTGGTCCAGCAACTGGCTCCTGGAGTTCAACCCCACCAAGTGCAAAGTCATGAAGATTGGGGAAGGGCAAAGAAGACCGCAGACGGAGTACAGCCTAGGGGGCCAGAGACTGCAAACCTCAATCAAGGAAAAGATCTTGGGGTGAGTATAACACCAGACACATCTCCTGAGGCGCACATCAACCAAATAACTGCTGCAGCATATGGGCGCCTAGCAAACCTAAGAACAGCATTCCGACATCTTAATAAAGAATCGTTCAGGACCCTGTACACTGTGTACGTTAGGCCCATATTGGAGTATGCAGCACCAGTTTGGAACCCACACCTAGCCAAGCATGTGAAGAAGCTCGAGAAAGTGCAAAGGTTTGCAACAAGACTAGTCCCGGAGCTAAGGGTATGTCCTACGAGGGAGGTTAAGGGAAATCGACCTGACGACACTGGAGGACAGGAGAGATAGGGGAGACATGATAACAACATATAAGATACTGAGAGGAATTGACAAAGTGGACAGAGACAGAATGTTCCAGAGATGGGACACAACAACAAGGGGACACAGATGGAAGTTGAAGACTCAGATGAATCACAGAGATGTTAGGAAGTATTTCTTCAGTCACAGAGTTGTCGGGAAGTGGAATAGTTTAGGAAGCGATGTAGTGGAGGCAGGCTCTATACATAGCTTTAAGCAGAGAGTAGATAAGCTGAGACAAGCACAGAAAAGCACACAAGGACAGCCAGTAAAGCAGGACAGGAGCACAGAGTACAACACACAGCAAACACAAGAGATTAGAAGAGGAACTGAAAAATTGAAACAGCCTAAAGAACTAAAAGCAATGTGGACATGGTATCAGAAACTGCTACCTCAGACACAAAGAAGAGGACTGTAGAAACGGATGATAAACTGTATGCAGAGGCCCTATCAGACCATCGTGGAGCTGACTGAGAAAAAGAGGATACATCAGGAACAATCGAGGGAGTGTAGAAAAGGAGAGCTAAGCTATACGTAGAAGCCCTAACAGACCACAGCAGTGCACAGGGAAAGTTAAGAAGGGAAAGCGACAGGCCACTGGGCCAAGGGATAACAGACAGTGAAGAGATTGAAGAAAGGAAAGCTGCAATGGAGGCAACTAAATCGAATCAGGGTTACATAGGGATAGGCAGTGGGAGAATGAAAGAGAGAGATCAGTCTTTGTTTATGGGCTCCAGGAAGCTGAAGGGAAACTTATGAAGCAAGAAGACAAGGGAAGAAAAAAGCGATTGAAAACATCATGAAAGCAATAGGAGAAGATGACATGACCCAGCTGGCAAATTTTCTGAGAATAGGGGGTTTGCAAGAGGAAGAATCGGCCAGTCAAAGTGATTTTCAAAGCAGAATTGACTCGAAACAGGATCCTGCAGGAGAAAGCAAGACTAAGGGATATGTCAGAGTACCGGAGGGTGTATCTCGACCGCGACAGAACACGAGAAGAAAGACAGAAACTGAAAGAGAGGGTACAGAGACAAAAGGAGGAAAGAGAGATGGACAGGAGAACCCAGACTCAGGAGGAAGCTCTAATACAACCACCTTCAGATGTCCCCCAACCTGGACAACCCCAATGCAACCAAACAATCTAACCCAAAACACACATGCCATACCCAATGATTCCACCCACCTCATTACAAACTCCACCTTCACACCAACCACCCATAGTTCCCCATCAGGTCTCCCACTTTCCCAACCCCAACATACCCCCCAGACTACGGTTTTAGAAAAGAAGTTGAAGGTTTGGTATACAAATGCAGATGGTATAACAAATAAATGTGAGGAGTGGCATGAAAGAATAAAGGAGACATCCCCAGACATAATAGCACTCACAGAAACGAAACTCACCAGGATGATAACAGATGCAATCTTTCCACCCGGATATCAAATCCTCAGGAAAGATAGAGGGAGCAGAGGGGAGGAGGAGTTGCACTGCTCATTAAGAACAGGTGGGGATTTGAGGAAGTGGAAGGAATGGATGGAATGGGCGAAAGGGACTACATAGTAGGAACAATTTAGTCTGAGAGCCATAAGGTGGTAATTGCTGTAATGTACAACCCACCACAGAACTGCAGAAGGCCAAGAGATGAATACGACGAGAGCAACAGAGCAATGGTAGACACACTAGCCGAGGTGGCCAGAAGAGCCCACATGGGGAGAGCAAAGTTACTAGTTATGGGTGATTTCAATCACAAAGAGATTGGCTGGGAAAACCTGGAGCCCCATGGAGGTCCTGAATCATGGAGAGCCAAGATGATGGAATGTGGTACTGGAAAACCTCATGCATCAACATGTTAGAACACTACCAGAGAGAGGTGGGGATGATCCAGCAAGACTGGACCTAGTATTCACCTTGAGTAGTTCGGACATCGAGGATATCACATATTAAAAGGCCCCTTCGAGCTAGTGATCATTTGGTTCTGTGTTTTGATTATATAGTTGAGCTACAAGTGGAGAGGGGAGCAGGAATAGGAAGGGAGAAACGAAACTACAAAAGGGGGTACTGCACAGGCATGAGGAACTTCCTGGAAAGATAAACACATAAGCAGTATAATGTGATCCATTATTGACAACGTTTCGCCCACGCATGCATGAGACAAAGATCGTTGGATCGAAACCGCTGCAATGTAGATCATTACTGCTATGTGTTATCTTCCATTGTGTCGTATTTTATACCATTTATTTCCATGAGGAACTTCCTACAAGACGTTCAGTGGGAGAAGATGGCATGAAAACCAGTAAAGAAATGATGGAATATGTGACAACCAAATGCAAAGAGGCAGAGGAGAGGTTTGTCCCCAAGGAAACAGAAGTAATGGGAAGACCAGAACGAGTCCTTGTTTCACCCAAAGGTGTAGGGAGGCAAAAACTAAGTGCACTAGAGAATGGAAAAGTACAGAAGACAAAGGACCCAGGAAAATAAAGAGATTAGCCAAAGAGCCAGAAACGAATATGCACAGGTAAAAAGGGGAGTCTCAGCGACAATAGAAAATGATATAGCATCAAAAGTCAAGTCTGACCCAAAGCTGTTGTACAGCCACATCAGGAGGAAAACAACAGTCAAGGACCAGGTAATCAGGCTGAGGAAGAAGGTGGGAGTTCACAAGAAACGACCAAGAGGTATGTGAGGAGCTCAACATGAGATTTAAAGAAGTATTTACAGAGGAGACAGGAAAGACTCCAGGAATTCAGAATAGGGAGGTATACCAACAAGTGCTGGATGAAATATACACAACCAAGGGGAGGTGAAGAAGCTGTTATGTGAACTCGATACCTCAAAAGCGGTGGGACCTGACAATATTTCTCCGTGGGTCCTTAGAGAGGGAGCAGAGATGTTAAGTGTGCCACTAACAAAAATCTTCAACACTTCCATTGAAACTGGGCAACTACCTGAGGTGTGGAAGATGGCAAATGTAGTCCCAATTTTTAAGAAAGGAGACAGACACGAGGCATTAAACTACAGACCTGTGTCACTGACGTGTATAGTATGCAAAGTCATGGAGAAGATCATCAGGAGGAGAGTGGTGGAGCACCTAGAAAGACACAAGCTTATAAACGACAACCAGCACGGTTTCAGGGAAGGAAAATCCTGTGGCACAAACCTACTGGAGTTTTATGACAAGGTAACAGAAGTAAGACACTAGAGAGATGGGTGGATAGACTGCATTTTCTTGGACTGCAAGAAGGCGTTCGACACAGTTCCTCACAAGAGGTTAATGCAAAAGCTAGAGGATCAGGCACACGTAACAGGAAAGGCACTGCAATGGATCAGAGAATATCTGACAGGGAGGCAACAACGAGTCATGGTACGTGACGAGGTGTCAGAGTGGGGACCTGTGACGAGTGGGGTTCCACAAGGGTCAGTCCTAGGACCTGTACTGTTTTTGGTATATGTGAATGACATAACGGAAGGGATAGACTCAGAAGTGTCCCTGTTTGCAGATGATGTGAAGTTAATGAGAAGAATTAAATCAATTCTGCTGTCGTGTCCTGAATGTTAGCCAATATTATCAAATTATTGTGTTGTACTGCGATGTTTAAATGTTAGCATCACTTATACCCCGAATGTTATTTCTTCAGTCTTAATGTTTATAGTACAAATAATATTTACCTTAATGTTTAGGTGGTGTTTACGTTATAAATTAACATTATTCTGTTCATAGAATAAAAAGTAGTAAACCTCCATTTATGGATAACTAATAACATAATGATTATTTAGTTGGTAAAACTTTCTTAAAACTTTCACGGATATATTATTTAACTAAAATAAGGATGACCTGGTATGGTATATAAGGATGACCTGGTATGGGATATAAGGATGACCTGGTATGGGACATAGCATAACCTGGTATGGGATATAAGGATGATCTGGTATGGGATATTAGGATAACCTGGTATTGGATATAAGGATGACCTGGTATTGGATATAAGGATGACCTGGTATTGGATATAAAAGGATGACCTGGTGTTGGATATAAGGATGACCTGGTATTGGATATAAGGATGACCTGGTATTGGATATAAGGATGACCTGGTATGGGATATAAGGATGACCTGGTATGGGATATAATGATGTAGGTCACATCAAACTCAAGACACAACACAATAGAAAAAGACAACAACTTAGGCAACACAATGGAAGAAGTCAACAACTTAGGCAACACACCTGAGCTGACCAACACACCTGAGCTGACCAACACACCTGAGCTGACCAACACACCTGAGCTGACCAACACACCTGAGCTGACCAACACACCTGAGCTGACCAACACACCTGAGCTGACCAACACACCTGAGCTGACCAACACACCTAGGCCCCAGCCAACACCACCTGAGCTGACCAACACACCTGAGCTGACCAACACACCTGAGCTGGCCAACACACCTGAGCTGACCAACACACACCTGGGCAGCCAACACCTGAGCTGACCTTACACCTTAGCTGACCAACACACCTGAGCTGATAACACACCTGACCTGACCAACACACCTGAGCTGACCAACACCTGAGCTGACCAACACACCTGAGCTGGCCCAACACACCTGAGCTGACCAACACACCTGAGCTGACCAACACACCTGAGCTGACCAACACACCTGAGCCCCGAGTAACACACCTGAGCTGACCAACACTGAGACGGCCAACACACCTGAGCTGACCAACACACACCTTAGCTGACCAACACACCTGAGCTGACCAACACACCTGAGCTGACCAACACACCTGAGCTGACCAACACACCTGAGCTGACCAACACACAGGCTGACCAGCACACCTGGGCGGCCAACACACCTGAGCCAACACCTGAGATGACCAACTTACACCTGAGATGACCAACACACCTGAGATGACCAACACACCTGAGATGACCAACACACCTGAAGCCAACACACCTGAGCTGACCAACACACACCTGAGCTGACCAACACTATTCATCA
>WNWK01023449.1:0-31076 GCA_009830355.1 Cherax destructor
TGGCTGGGGGATAGGGTGGATTAGTGGATAGTCAAAATTTGTGGTATTATGTATATGGGTGACAGTATGGAGGCCAGGAGGGGAACTCTGGGAGGGTGGTGCAACTAGCGCTAGATGGGGTTGGCGAGATGGAGGGCGGGGATCTTTCCTTGCATCAGAGGGTGATAGCGGTGAACGTGCTGATCTACAGTAGACTGTGGCACGTGACAGTGGTTTACCCTCTGATGCAGGAAGAATGTGAGAGGGTTGGAGGTGAGGGTTTTTAAGTACATTTGGGCTTTTCGGTAAACACTGGTTGAGGAAGAGGTGGTTAGGAAGAGAGTGGAGTTAGGGGTTGGGGCTTTTGGGGGGGAAAGGAGGTTGATGTGTTTGTTTGTGAAACGGTGTATGGTGCGGCTGGGAGGCACTGAGGGGCTACCGTGGGAGCGGTGGAGCGGGAGGTGCGCAGATGGTGGGAGTGTATCGTTGGGACGTGTTGGGATATATTGCGGCATTTGGTGATTGTTAGGGGTGCAAGTGAAGGCTAGTGTTTTGAAGGTCGCGTGTGGGGGAAGGATGGGATTGGAGGGTGGCTGAATACCCTATGTATGATTGGGGATTGATATGGAGGGGTTTGAAAGGTATGAGGATTAGGGCTGGGGATGGGGAATTAATGTATAGGTTTCTACATGGGGTGGTGGCAGATAAGGCATTGTTATGTCGGATGGGCATTGTTCGAGATGGGTGCTGTAAAAGATGTGGGTCGCAATAAACAGTGATGCATGCTATATATTTTTGTGAGGAACTGGGGGTGGTGAGAGAATGGATAGGCAGGGTGTTGAGGAAAATGGGGGTGGGGTATTTCAGTACTGAGGGCTATGAGTATGGATATACGGGGTGGGTGATAGAAGCAGGGGTTTATGGTATTTAATGGTGGATTTCGTGTGTGTCCTGGAGACTGAGGGACCAGGGTGGGGGAAAGGATTAGAGCTATGGGGGCACAATGTATAGGGTAAATGCAGGAATCGGGTGGTATATGGGAGTAAATGGGAGTCTGCATTTTCTGATGAGTATAGGAACAGGGTTTTTGCGGGATGTATTGTAGACGTAGAAGGGGGCTTGACGGTGGCAGGAGGGTAAGCTCATCCTGGTTAGGTATGACAGTGAGCGTGGAGTTTTGGATGTGTATTAGGGTGTAGTTCTAGGTGGGGAGGTGTGTCTGTTGGGTCATAGTGGGAGAGGGGATTTTGATTATCAAGGTAATTTTAGCGGTTGTGGGAGATAAGGGGTTTTAGGGTATGTGTGCATGGAGGGGTTGGGATGACTAATGACGCAGGAGGGGTGGCTTTTCAAGTGGGGGAAGGGTTTTTTGATTATAGGGGTTAATCTTTTTGTAAGGGTTTTGAGTGGGTTTACCTGACGTTTTCTTGGTCGGAGGCATGGGTCTGGAGTTTTTATTTTTTTATTGAAACAGGGTACAATGCACATAGCAAATAATACATATCCAAGAACATCAAATTATCCAATAGGACACACACTACTACAATCTCCCACACTATTTGCTCATAAATATCAGAACATAAGAAGCACACACATTAGATAATTTAAACACAAAATATATATAAACATTTCCTACCCGATAAGACTATCGCACATTCACAGTTCTCAAACAACACAATGACAAACATTGACAAAACGCCACAAATCACCGGCGTTCATGTATAAAGAATTCAATGTTCAACATACACAACCTATCAATACATATCCAAGAACCTCTCAATACACACCCAAGAACATTAACCTCTAAAAACATTTATAAACAATTGTTTTCCACATCATGTGGTTGCAATGTAACATTAGACACACCTTTATTCATATGCTGTAAAACATATCTAACGATTAACACGTCCCATGACACACACCTGATCCCCTACCCCCCATCCCGGTGCATGCCGCACTATAAGAACCCCCCATGACCCTTCTCCAGTTCTTTCAGATCTTTCTGATGGTAACCCCATCATGTAACTGAACAGAGCCCTCACACACTGTAAATACACACCCCACATGACAGTTGACACCCCTATTACACACATTATCCTTGGATTGTCCCCTCTGTTCTCACCTCTATCCTCCTCACCTCCCCCTTGTAAATGGAAAACCAGCCCGTCTCTACCCCTTACCTTTACTCTCCCTTTAACCCCCACACTGTGAGCTCCGATAACCCTCAGGAATCCACCTCCCATTTCCCCCATAATGTCTTTAGTTCGGCATTTAGTCCTATAAAACCCCGCTATCATCATCTTAATGCGCTCAGCAGCCCCCACCTGACATCGCCCATGAATAATAAATGAAATCAGTGACCAAATACACTACCGCCCTTTGGATCCGCTTATCCATACCACTCACATCAAACTCAAAGCCCTCAGACACCGAAATGACCCCCAGCAATCCCAACACATGACTAAACCACTCCCCCGCCCCCAACCTATCGCAGAAATACACTACATGATAAAACAGTTGCTTCCTCCCCCACAACGCACAACCACTCCTTCCACTAATCCCTAGTATGCAACAACGCCCCAGATGGAAGTATGCCATGCAAAAAACTTATAAACTACCTCCCGCACCCTCAGATCAATCCTGCTTCCCTCAACAATCCCCACTACACCCCCAAGCATACATAGGGTATACACTCTCTACCACCGCCACCACCTTTCCCATTCCCACCCCCTCCAACACCCCAAGCCTCACCTTCCCCGGGTCCTTAACCACTAACATAAATCGAATCATCCCCTCACAGTCCTTTAACTCCTTACCCTTCCACCATCGACCTATATCCTCATGAATCCTCCGCAGCCAGCCCTCTCCCTCCCTCTTTCCCTCATATAACACCTCTTCACATACACACTTTTTAACCATCGATGCGAAATAGCCCCGCCCCCTGGCGATGGAGGCGAGACCACCCCCCACTTAACCACTCACAACCTGAACCCCATATAAATCTCATTATTCTTCCCAGGAACCTACGCACATCACAACCCACTAGTGGATATACTGACCCCACATGCCACAATTTACTATAGATCAATACATTTACCACTATCGCCCTCTGATGTAAAGTTAAATTCGCCGCTCTCATACTCGACAATCGACTTAACACCCCATCCATCACCCTCTTCGAATTCACCACCCTCGCCTCCTCACACACCCTCATGTATACTACACAGCAAATTTTCAACCTATCCACAAATTTCCCCACTGCCACAACTCCCATCCCCACCCTCCTCCCCACCTCCATGTACAATGATTTCTCTTCATTTATTTTCATACCTGTTGCTTCACCAAAAAACCCCACAACCCTCCCCTGCCCCTAAATCCTGCCTATCCCTAACTAAAACCGTGGTGTCATCCACATATCCCACAATACCCACTCCCCTCACCCTATCGACCGTCACATTTCCCTCAAGACATCTCCTTATCTCCCTATAGAGGGGATCCTGAACACAGGCAAACAACAACTGCGAAATAGGACACCCCTGCCTCAATCCCCTTCCCATTTCAATATGTCTCCCTAAAAACCCATTCACCTGCACACGCACACACGCTCCCTCATATAACGATTGTGCCCATCCCACCACTTCAGCCCCGAACCCCTGCCATCTCATGAATCTCCACAATGCCTCACGGTGAACACTATCATATGCGGCCCTCCAATCTAATGCTAAAACCCCAGCCTCCTCTTCCATCCGATTCCAGTCAATGAAATCCCTGATACGCCCGTGTCCCTCATACATTGATCTGCCCGGAATCCCATACTGTCCCTCATCTATCACCCTGCCAACCACACTCTTCAGATGATTCCCCAATATTTTTGCGTAGATTTTATAATCACAGCACATTAGGGTAAGCACTCTATAATCGGTAATGTACACACAGTGATCGCTTCGGCACCAGCACCGCTACACCTGTCCGCTGTATGTCTCTTAATAACCTTCTATGCTTCATTTCATTAAACAAAACTACCAAAAACCCCTTCAACACTCCCCAATTTTCCACATAAAACTCACAAGGTAAACCATCTAAACCTGGGGACTTTCCTATGCACATGCCCATTACAGCCCTCCATACTTCCTCCTCTGTTATCAACCCTCCCAACTCTCCCCTATCATCATCATCCAACTCACACTGCACCCCCCCTCCCATCACATGTAACGCCTCCTTGTCAATATCCCCCCCTCCCATCGACTCACCAAAAAACGCATCTATATATCCACTCATTCCCTCTGTCGTCCACAACATCTGACCCTCCTTATAACCGCCCAGGTCCTTCCCCACTACAACATTCATTGTGCTCATAGCCTCTCTCTACGTCGCTGCTCACGCAAACACAGGCAGATGGCCTATCTCCCACATCACCCTCTCCAATCCCCAGCCACCCTCGCTCCATCAAAATGCATATTTTGGATGTCCCTGATCTGCTCCTTCAAACCCTCAATTATTTGTACTGGATAGGTTCCCTAACCCCTACATGACAATCCCTTAATTGCCCTTCCAAATACCTCTGCAACCCATACGATAACCTGCCTTTCTCCCTCCCACAACCAACATAAAACTCCTTAATGCGTACCTTAGCCACTGTATCCCACCAAGAAATCACATCTCGCCCGCTTCCCCATCCCCACAAATTTTCCCACAACTCTGCAAAACCCTCCCTTCCCCCTTTAAGCAAACCCACATTCAACTTCCAATACCCCCATATCTCCTAGGCAATCCATCCCACGCCAAATTCACTAATACCCATGATGATCCGAGAATGCCATGTCCACAGTTTCAAATCTCTGCACCTCAACCGCTGGATTCGCATATATTCTATCCAATCTTGCAGCTTATCCTTTCCTCACAAAAGTATATTCACCTCCACCCCCCTTACATCTCGCAACCCCACTCCATAGAGCAGGTCCCCCCAAAGATCCTACCACATGTCCCGCTCCCGTGGCTCCACATCCCGCTGACTAGTCACACAATTCCAGTCCCCACCTACAATCGACACTACCGGCATCGACCGCAGGTGATACACTAGCTCATCCCTCACAAACCTACTTTAACTCCCCATCACCCTCTGCTGGCCCATATACACTCATAAAACCTACGCGTTCCCTACCCCATAAGCCCTCAACTCGAACAATCCTACCATCCCGCTCACTTCCCAATGGCTCACAACAAACGGGCTGGTTTCCGAATCAAAACAGCTGCTCCTCCTTTCAACCTACATGTATACCCAACATACACGACATACCCTGCTATGACCAACTCACTACCCATCTTATAATTGTGCTCCTGCACACAAGCCACATCCACCTGATAGTGTCCCAAAACCCTCCCTAACCAATCTCTCTTCCGCACATTACACAAACCATTAACATTGACCGTTAGACACCGGAATAAGACAAAGGTGGCTTTCCCTTGGATACTCTGCTCCCTTTATGACTCATTTTTGAATCCTCACTTGGAATGCCCCCGGCATTCCTCGCAGGCCTTTGTCCTTTAGGCCCCATACCACCCTCATGTACCACAGTTGCCCACAGCTTTTTGCCAGGCCTTTGCGCTGGTGTTAGCACATCCTCTGGATCCGACATTACAGCTGCTCATTTCCTCGACCCTAGGTCCACCTGCATGTCAGCCACATGCCCCTCCTCCGCATGAACATCCACTTCCACAACTCCTGTCTGTATGAACTCTCCGCCCATTGCCCCACCACTCGCCTGAACGCACTCCACAGCTGCAGTCTCTTGACTCAGACCCAAGGCACTGTCCACGCCCTCCTCCGTCATACTGATGATGTCCTCCACCAAGGATCGTGTGGATTCCCGCCATCGCCTTCCACCCCTCAGCGACGTCGTCACCGCCACAGCGGATCTCCCACTCATAGGCGAATTGTCAGGAAGGGTGGCACAGGCCGACACTTGCAGTCGTCCTGCCCTCCCACCCCTCCGCTCGGCACTCCTATTCGCCTCCTCAGGACTACAGTCATCCTGTTGCGTAGTCCACTGCTGCCTGCTATGCTGGTAAGGAGCACCTCTGGCCTCCTGCCTCCTGTCACACAGGGCTGCCATGTGTCCATATCCCCCACATTCCTCTAATATTACATAAGACGGGATGGGATACTTAAGAGACATCTTCAAAACATAAGACCCATCCGGCAGCCCCTCATATGGGCCCCCGGCCCAACGTCCTTGCGTTGCCGCATGAATGGTCCCGTATTTATCAAACACTGATGTCATGTCCATTGAATCTGCCTCAAAAGGCACATTGCGAACCTTTATCCATGTGTACCTTCTGGAGACATCACGAAGTTGCACAGTAACACCTGGGTTTATGTACATGCTGCGTTCCTGGCACTTTTCCACGATTGTCTCGTAAACACTGGTAGCACCAAACTTCACAAAAATTCTCTTAATTCCATTCATGGCCACCCCAGACAACATGTCGTTCTCTATACCATAAGTTCTCCTTAATATGTCAGGCAGAAGCACGGCCATATTCTCTGCAGTCACTGCCCCATGGATCAAGTCCACACAAACCGTGTTGACCCTCTTCCTACTACCCAGCGCCATTTGCAAATCCAAGCTTTTGCCAAACGCCACCAGGGGAGACAGCACACGTCCGCTCACCGGCAAGGCTGAGCGACGAATGATGCTGGGTCTGGAGTATGAGTATGGGGAGCTTCTCTGTTGGATGATGACGTAGGGAATACAAAATATTAGCCTCATGTACCTGTTTTGTATCGTTAAACGATCATAAAAAAGGGTTTCACATTGTAATTAATATTGTGCGTTGTGTACGCATACGTGAAAAGTATAGTATTACCTATACGTGTTATTTTTATTGTGGGTACTGTTATGTTTAATTGTATAAAACCTGTGTGTTGGATAATATTATGTCATATAATTGTACGGAGTAAAAACAGTTGTAAGTTAAAGTTTACTGAATGAGGAGTGGTGACGACTATCAGTATGGTGTGTTAGGTTAGATATATTTTTAGTATGATATATGATATGACCTTGTTCAGAACAACCGGATTTTATAAATGTTCATGTTGTAACTGAGCACATTATCAGTTACGCCTTGTTGCGTATTAACTATATGAATATATGTTGTTTGTTAATATGATGTTCTGACAGGTTTGTTAATGTAGTGGGAGGGAGGGTTACCTTATAAGAGAAGGAAAAGGTACAGGGTTTAGGGCCTGCTTTAGTTTTATGTGTTTGGTAGATATATTTGCATGTGACACAGATGCACCCTTGTTACAAAGGGTATTGGTTTGTTTCAAGTGTATTTTGGCATTATATAAAGTTATGCTCTTTTATGTATGTCATGTATAAGGTTGTAAGTCATATAGGGTGCACAGGAATAATTGGATGTCATGTATCTAGTGTTGCGGTTTTTGGCATCTATTGGTGTGGCATTTTTCATTGATGTACTACATTGTAGTAAAAATTTTAAATAAAAATTAAAAATTATATGTCACAAGAATACACGATTTCAGTTGAAAAATAAGTTTATTTGAGCTTAAGTTATTCTGTATCAGCTATAATATGGAGTACAATATTTGAAAACAACTGAAATGCAATTAGGTGGAGAATTAACATAGCAGCCACCATGTTTTGTAATACTTTGTGAGGTGGGATGCATAGTAAAGTTTGAAAACAGTCGTCAATATACTAATACAGTATTACTAGTTTCTTGTTAGTTCATTGTGTATTTCATCATTGCACGAAGTAGTATGTCTTATGAACAGAATTGTTTCATATTTGTATACCAATTCTATGTATCATGTATGTTAAGTTTTTTAAATAAAATATAAAAAAAAAAAGGTAATATCTATGTCATGATGTTTGTAAACGCAGATTTCAATAAAAAAAAAAAAAAAAAAAAACTAGAGCACGTGTTGTACGGTGCTCCGGGAGGGGGGGGGTTCTTGGTTTGTAATTGTATTTTTTTTTACATTTTATTAGTTTTTCGGTACATGTAATACATATACAAACTCAAAACAATCAAATGTGTATAAACGCAAAGAACATTAACAGTGAGTAACCTTTCCAACATCAATGGAAATAAATGCTATGTCACAAACAACAGCTCAATACGAACTGCGTGCAAGGTGATAAAATTAACATACAACAAAAGGTACACCTAGTGCCGAGACCTGACACCGATATAATTCCTAGTAATATTTTTACCATAAACAGATATGAATCGTCCTTACAAAGCATTAAGGACATGCATCCTACCTATGCCACAAATCCAAATAAGAGACCCCCCCTCTCCACCTAACAATTTGCATTAACCTTATAAACTGTAAGCTCTATGTGCATGAGGTTACATTTAACAAAAGTATCCTAATAACTTCCCACCTAACCACAAATATTTGCTTTCATAGCCACAACAAACCTCTATACACACAATTATGTAAAAAATGAATACAAACACAATTAGCATCTATTACTTTTAACTTTATAAGTTGTATTAATACTAACTACACTTATACATGTGTAAATTCATGACCTACAACAAGTGTGGTGCATACCTGATGTCCTATCAGAATGCCATCAACCTGCCACAGAGTATATTCAAAAGTAAATTACAAATCGAAATTCACAGTAACCACAACATGTTTCAGTTACCCTTACCATCTACTGGTAAGTACAAACCAACCCCCAACACATTCACACCAGTTACAACCCAAACACACATCCCCTCCCTCCCCCGGCTTCAGAGGACCAGCCAAACCCATGTACAACCCCTGACTCCCCCACCTTACCAACTTCACCAACATCCATTCCACCCTTCATTCATCTCATCCACTACCCAAAACCCTAACGTCACTTGTCACAGCATAGAATGTCAACCGTCACCCAAAGAAAATAATACCCCCCATCTTCCCTCCCCCCCTTTCTCCAATCACACGTCCCTATCTCCTAAAAACAAACACATCCCTTTCCCCTATTCCCCAACCCTACAGGTCAAGCCCACTCAAACCCCTCCAAACCTCTCAATAGCCCCTTGACACTTAATGATCTGTAATCCTCCGAAAATACAGAATCCCAACCCTTCCCATATAGTAAACGATTCCGACACTTGGTTCGATATATATGAGCCGCCACCGCCTTTATTCTTTCACGAATGCCCACCTCTCTCAATTTCCATGACACACAAACAAAATCCACCGTGCAGTACATTAAACCCTTTTTGTCCCTATGACACACCCTCCCCAAATCCAAGAAAATTGCCCTTAACAAAGGTACTTCCCCTCCCCCCAATTTCTTCAAAACCCATCCCATCCACCACCTTACCCCTTCCAATGCTTCACAAAAATATATGGCATGCAAGACAGTCTCCGGCTTGCCACACCTCTCACAACCCCCATCTTTCACACACCCCATTCGAAATAAAATCTCCCTTGCTGCAACAGCCCCATGTAGAAACCTATACATCAGCTCACGATCCCTTCCCGATAAACGTAATTCCTGGAACCCCCCCCAAATTCCTTTCCAGTCATAAACTGGATATATAGCCTCCCCCTCCAGCACCCCCACCCCACCTCCTAACCTCATAAGCACAGCTACTTTTAAATTTTGCGGTTCCTTTATGACCATCATATTGTGCAGCCAATCCCTGCACTGTACCAGATCCCTCCCCTCCCACCATTCACCCAAATCTCTCAACACTCCTTCCACCCCGGTCCCTCCATCCCCCCCTCCTCATCACACAACGTTTCACATACATGCACATCAACCTCTTCTCCAGCCAAATCAGACCCAACCCCCCCAATAATATTTCCTTCCTAACTATATCCTTCCGTAACCAATGTCTACCATTAGCCCATATGAACTTAAATACTTTACGCTCCAGCCCTTCCACATCCCACCTCAATAAAGGATAAATATTAGCTACAAACCAAATCCTACTGTAAATCATTGTGTTTACCACAATTACCCTCTGCCTCAACGTGAGCTCACCCGCACGCCAACCATTTATACGCTCCATTGCCCGTTGCACTACATTCCCCGAATTTACCTCTCTCGTCACGTCCCGATTCCCCGTGAACACTATTCCACATATTTTCACTGTGTCAGTCACATTCCAACCATGTCTTCTACCCAACCCCCTTCCCACCCAATTATACACCTCCAACAGCAATGATTTTGCCCCGTTCACCTTCATTCCAGTTGCCTTACAAAATGTGCTTATACTGTTCCCTACATGCCCCAGCCCCTTCTCCTGCCATACCAGCACCGTAGTGTCGTCCACATACCCCACAATATTCATGATCCCCTCACCACCACCACCCTCTCCCCCCACCAATCTGTAAAACGGATCCTGAACACATGCAAACAGAATTTGCGACAGAGGACATCCCTGCCGCAAACCCCGTTCCATCTGCACCACCCCACCCAATCTACCGTTGACTTGTACCCTAACACATGCCCCTTCATATAAAGCTCTGATCCAACTCATCACTTCCACACCGAACCCCTGTCGCTCCATGATTTCGTACATGCTCTCGCGCTCTACACTATCATACGCCCCTGCCAATCTAATGCTAGTACCCTCCCCCTCCACACTTTCAATGAAATCCTTAATGTACTCATGACCCGCCACCACTCCCCTACCTGGAATCCCCCTGTCCTACCTCAATCACCCTCCCCAACACCCTTTTTAATCTGTTACCTAGAATCTTTGCAAATATTTTATAATCAGAATTCATTAGTACCAAAGCTCTGTAATTCCTCAAAGTATCTCTTACCTTCCCCTTCCGTACTAGAACCACCACTCCCAATCCCATATCCCTACCCATCACCCCGTCCTCTTTCATCCCATTCATCACACCAACCAAACAGTCCCTCATGATGTTCCAATTTTCCTTATAAAACTCGTTCGCTATACCATCTATTCCAGGGGCCTTTCCTCTACTTAACCCATTCACCGCCTCCCACACCTCCCCTTCACTGATCACCCCTCCAACTCCTTCCGCTCACTTCGTCCCAACCTCTCCACGATTCCCCCTAATATTAAATCCTTGTTCATCACACTCACCCCTTTGCGACACATATGCTTGGCAAACCACTTATCCACATACACGTTCATAGCCTCTGTGGTACAAATCCGCATTCCTTCATCATAATTCTCCAATTCTTCATCCACCTCCAAGCACTCCACTGTCATCCTATCCTTTCGGTTCCTACACTTACCCAATACATATTTGGAGGGTTTATCTCCCCATAACACGTCATCCAAGCCTGCTTTCATCCTGCATGCCCCAAAACTCTCATTCTGCAGCAACCGCAACCTTTCCTTCAATGTCCGTATTTCCTCAGTTAGTCTGTGACCTCCTCTTAAGTAACAGTCCATCAATAATCCCTCCAAGTAGTTTTGCATGCCATAACGCCATCCTACCTCTTCTTTGCCCAATCTCTGATAGTATGCTTTAATGCCCCTCTTACCCACCTCCACCCACCAATCCACCAGAGCCCCCTGCAACCTCCCTCCCACAACCCTCCCCACCAATCACTAAATTCCACACGTCTACCCTCACCACTCAAAAGCTGAACATTTAATTTCCAATACCCCTTACCCCACCGTACCACACCCGACCATTCCACCTCCACCAACACTCCCCGATGATCTGTAAAACCCACATCTAAATATTTAACCGCACCCACCACCACACTCCCTGTTACATAAATTCTATCTAGCCTAGCCCCATACCCTCTTCTAACAAATGTATGCTCTCCCGCCCCTCCTACCCCAATAACATCCTTCAAACCTACACACCTAAGTAAGTCCCTCAGAGCCTGCAAAACACACCCCCTCCCCGTGGCTCTACATCCCTTTCCCTGATGACACAATTAAAATCTCCCCCAACTATGGTTATGCTAGGCAAATCCCTACATGCATAAATCATATGCTCCCTCACAAAATCCACCTTCACCTGTCTGGAAGACTCTGCCGGCATATACACTCCCAAAAAGCATACCTTCACCCCCCCCATTCGCCCTCCACCCTCACCAGTCTGCCCCCCTCACTCTCCTCCCATCGCAAAGGCTTGAATGGGCTTGACACTGCTACCACTACCGCCACCCCACCCTTTAATCTACTTGATGAACTGGCAAATACCTTATAACCATCCAATACCAAATCTCTACCACACCTATAATTATGCTCCTGCAAAAACCCCACAGTCACACCATACCGTCTCAACGTACACTCCACCCAAGCTCTTTTAATATCTGCTCTCAACCCATTTACATTTAACGTTAAACACTTGAAATTAAAGACAAAGGTTTGCTCTTCGGCCTCGGTGGAAGTTGCGACCCAGATTTCCCTTTACTCTGCAATTTACCCACCTTCTTCCCACCCTTATTAATTCCCTGATCTTGCACCAATCCCAAGTCTTTCTTAGCAACTTCCACCAGAGGTTTCTTGCAAATCCTCTGGGCCGGGGTCAACACGTCATCACAATCAGACAGTGTGCCAGACCTCTTGCGGGTCCCCTGCACAACTTCCACACCACTTGCACTATCAATCTGATGTACCTCCGCCTGCACTGTCTCCAACACTAATGTTTGGTCATTGATACTGGCATTCACTATGCCCTCCACCATATCCATTGTATCTTCCATACCCCCAGTGGCTTCTACACTTAACACCGGTAGAGGTTCGTCCATAATGTCCCTTAATACCTGTTCCAAAGCCACTTCCTCCACAGCACTCTCCTGGTTGCCACCTTCAACCACTGATGGCGCCGTTTCCTGTGATATCGTCTGACACACCACCTCTGCACCGTCGACTATCTCGCTCCACAACTTTGGTTGTTTCTCCGACTGTTCCTCTTCCCTCTGCACATTTCTCTGCACTGTCACGTTCGTTCCACGATGTCCCCCGTTCATTCTTGGGCCCGACCTCTTCAAGCAGTCGGCCGCTACATGCTCATATGCCCCGCACAGACGACAAGTCCTGCGTTGCCCCATGTAGGTGACGTATATCTGCGTCCTGAAATCCGGCAATACGACGTACTACGGTATGGGATGTCGCAAGGTCATCTTCAATGCGAAAGACCCCTCAAAGATCCCCATCAGCGGTCCTTCACTCCACTTGCCAGGAGTAGCAGCATGGATAACGCCGTATGCCCCGAAAACTGCACTGATGTCCACCGCATCGGCCTCAAACGGGACATTCCTCAATCGAACCCAAGTGTATGTCCTAGAGACGTCTTTTAAGCATACCTGTAGTCCTGTGTGCACGGTGTACACTCTATCTTGATGCTTATCCACCAGCCTTTCATACACCTCTGCCATTTGAAGTTTCACAAACACTCTATTCGTCCCGTTCAGTGCCACTCCATATAAATCCGTAGTATCAAGTCCATAAATATCTCGTAGGATCGTGGGCAATACTGTTCCGGCCGTGGCAGGGTTGATAACTCCTGTAACCAGGTCCACACAAACTGTGTTCAACCGTCTCCTCCCAGCTGCCGCCATGTTGGTGAAAACCAAAGTGCTGTCAAGAGCCACCAGGGGTCAGGCCAGAGCACCGCACACCCTCACACAATCAGAGCTGGGTGGCGAATGAGGTTTGTTAATATTATGTTCTGACAGGTTTGTTAATGTAGTGGGAGGGAGGGTTACCTTATAAGAGAAGGAAAAGGTACAGGGTTTAGGGCCTGCTTTAGTTTTATGTGTTTGGTAGATATATTTGCATGTGACAATGATGCACCCTTGTTACAAAGGGTATTGGTTTGTTTCAAGTGTATTTTGGCATTATATAAAGTTATGCTCTTTTATGTATGTCATGTATAAGGTTGTAAGTCATATAGGGTGCACGGGAATAATTGGATGTCATGTATGTAGTGTTGCGGTTTTTGGCATCTATTGGTGTGGCATTTTTCATTGATGTACTACATTGTAGTAAAAATTTTAAATAAAAATTAAAAATTATATGTCACAAGAATACACGATTTCAGTTGAAAAATAAGTTTATTTGAGCTTAAGTTATTCTGTATCAGCTATAATATGGAGTACAATATTTGAAAACAACTGAAATGCAATTAGGTGGAGAATTAACATAGCAGCCACCATGTTTTGTAATACTTTGTGAGGTGGGATGCATAGTAAAGTTTGAAAACAGTCGTCAATATTCTAATACAGTATTACTAGTTTCTTGTTAGTTCATTGTGTATTTCATCATTGCACGAAGTAGTATGTCTTATGAACAGAATCGTTTCATATTTGTATACCAATTCTATGTATCATGTATGTTAAGTTTTTTATATAAAATATAAAAAAAAAAATCAGCACCGTGTAGGTAGGGTTGATGGGGGGTATTGGTATGGAAGGGGAGGGGGTTAGAGACCTCTGGTGAGGGTATATAAGCGGTGTGGTGTAACCTAAAATCATTCCAGTGGAACGTCCCATCAGTTCACATCATATTTCCAGAGTCCTGTTTTTTATATCATGGTTAGTTCTGTTTTGTTTATAGGAACTTTAGTGGTTTATATAACTGTTATAGGAGAAACGTATTTTCTTAATGTTTCAATACTTAACTCTTGAGCTTGAAGTTCTCATTTGTACATAATTAAGGTTACCATCAATATACTGACTGTTTCGCCTTTATCACTAATCTTGTTACAATGAACAAATCTTTAAAATGAAATGACTACTCTGTACTAAATGCAAACTTCACCTTCAAGTTGTGGAGCAAATTGAACTAAATTTCTTAATTCACATTTAACACTTTCGTGAACTTAAAACCAAAAGAAAGATAACGTCAGACTTTTACTTGCTGTACATAAACTACTAGAATTTAAGTAATTCTCTTTATCTTAGTAAATCTACTTTGTCTCTAAAACTAACAAAAGTCTTCATATTATTAACCAAATTTTTAAACTGTTAGTTTAAATTAAAAGATCCATTTAGAAAATTGAAAACATTTTTTATACTAGAACCAAAATATTAACTAGACCTACTTTACGTAGCATTGTCTTCAGCATAAATTACTGTACCATTTTGACAAGCAACTTAAAACACTATTCATAAATCAACCCCTATGTACACTGCGTCCCGACCCTCAGTTTTGAGGTTTAACAATCGTAAACGTACCCATCGTTAAATACGTTACTTCATTCTCTAATCAAACAAACCCACCCAAACTCTAGCAACATGCTTCTCTGGCAAGCAAATTTACACTTTCCTAAGAGACTTACTCTACCATCGTATATTTAGCTTTGTACACCTTTGTTTCTTGTGTTCTACACTTGAAAAATTTATTTTAACACCTTAACCTAAAATACAAAATTCCCTAGTGGTGCTTTAACTCAAAATTTCATAATTTTATAATTAAATTTTATTACGTTCAGTTGAATCTCCATAAAATATCAGCCTTAGTTAATCTTTCTCTATAATATATTCTACTTTATCCTCATCACTTTATTTTCTTCAGCTGTTGTCAATCTTAATAGTGGTGGTGACCTCCGTGCTAGGCAAGCCACAAGAAGGCTTGGACACGCCCATACTGAATGAACCACTGGAGGCTGCTGATGCCTCCCTATTGGCTAATACACAAGATGACTTTGCAGCATCAATACATCCTCGTCCACCAGTTAATTCTGGTAACTTTCATGAACCCTGTAACTACTACTGTCGTAAACCTGCAGGACCTCACAGAGGAGATCTCTACTGTTGTGGACCAGAGTCCCTCCCAATAATAAGGGAACAAAGTGCGTATAGTGTAACTTAGACTTTCTAAATAAATTTGCCATCTGCTATACTGGTTTACTTAAATTTACTTTTTTTCATTAAAATACTGATTAATCCTTCTATATCTAGGGCATGCTGGCAGATGTCCTCCCGCCTTGACAACATGCACAGGTCGCACAGCATTTGCCGCTCCCCTAGTAAGTTCATAAAACTGTTTACTTGTCTGTTCTTAAAATCCAAATTGCCAATTTTAACTCTGAACTGTTTAATTTTTTTCCTACTCTAATTTCATTGCAAAACTTGCAGGTATGTCCTCACGATGGTCACTGCCCTCGCAACCAAAAATGCTGCTTCGATACCTGTTTAGACTACCATACCTGTAAACCAGCGCACTAACTACTGACTTTATACAATAAATTCTTCCTCCCTCCATATGTTTGAATCTTCCTAAATTCAGTCTTGTCTGTTAAATTTAGTGTATCTCCCAAACATACTTAACCCCCGAAACCTTTAAAAAATTTCTTAGTGCAAAAACTAACTCCATTCTGCCTAAAATCTCAAATGTATAAAAAAATTAACTTAACCTCCCACATTAATTTTGATCTAATAGATCATGTACCTACTATGTCCAACGACAGTTCCATACCATGTTACTTTTTATCTTTAAATACCCAACCCTCTTTTTCTCTCCTTCGTCCCCAGAGGTGACTTGGTGGATGAGGTTATTCTGGGTTGCTGGCTTATTGGCATGAAGGGCAGGGTATGGCACAGATTCCATGCAGCCCTGATGTTTAAGGGCCCAGGGGAAAGATTTACAGCCCTTTCGTTCCTGTTAACTATCCCATCTCTCCACGTTCCCCTTCCTACATTTTTAGGGAAGTTCCCTAACAGTCTCGTGCAATTACTCATCCAGAGCTCCTTTCTGCTGGAATACCCTCTTATGACCATGCTTCATTATCAGACAATTTTTGGGGGCATCAAATGCCCTGGTACCTTCTGGGGGTGACAGTCACGTACTCCTGGTACAGAGGCTGACTCTATCAGACCTTCATACGTCTGTGACTGTTTCTCGCTTCTTTAAAGGTGCGCCGATTTTCAGATCGCCCACTTATCTTGATTGACGTGTCTCGCCAAAATGACCGTAAAGACTACATTGCTAAAATTAACTCTGACCACTAATTTCCAAAGTACAATAGAAACATTCTCTGCAATAAATCTAATTGTATTGGCAAGGCATTTGTGGCATACAGAGTATTTTGTTTGGCATATTACTCCTTTATAGGCTGCCAGCGAGCCTGGTGCTAAAGATTTACTGATTGATAGGGGGATGGCCCCCCCCCCCCAGTCATGTTAATTACCTCTGGTCATTGGCCAGTTTGACAAGCCCACCAAAGCTGTGAAACGTGGCTCATTTGACAAATTTACAAGCTTGTTTGGGTTGCTGGTTGTAGTGCATTCTCTGGCTCTTTTTTGCTTCCTTGTTCAGTGCTGTACACTTTATTAAATTACTGTATAAAATACCGGCTTTTGAGGTAGTCTGTCTTCGCATCAGCCACACTAGCCTTACTCATGGATAGGCTCCCTGTCCCTCTGTGAGCATTGTCAGGTTCCAGTATCTGTTTGCCATATTCTGTTGGACTGGGCCCCCCCCCACTATCAAAGAGCACGCAAAATTTACCTCTATCGTAGTCTTTGCTCTGCCTTTTTACCTTCCCTTCTTGCTGATGGGCCCTCCTTTAATCCTGACTGACTTTTTTTGACAGCAAATAACTTTCTACACAAACTCTGAAGATTAGGACTCTAGCACTCCTCAGTCCCATCTACCACAATCTCTTGCTACCCTCTATCCCTGCACTGTCCTGCTGCACTCCATACCCTAATCATCCCTCTTAGAGTTGCTGCCCGACCACTGTGGTGTGAGGGTGTGCTGTCAGGCGCCTCTGGTGGCCAGCTTTGACAACTTCATTTTCTCAGCAATGGCCGAGTCATACAGAAGGAGAGTAAATACAGTGTGTATTGAGGTGCTCGCTGGGGCCATTTACCCTTCAAATGCAGACGATCTCTTACCTGCCATTCTACGTGATAAATATGGATTTGCCACTTCAGATATTTATGGGATATCACTGAATGGAGCAACAAGAGTGTTTGTGAAATTCTCGTCGAGTGGTGTCTACGGAAGAGCTGTTGACGATTATCAAGACAAGAGGATGGTTGTGAGGGAAGGATTGGAGGTGCGGCTGAGGGACGTATCTGCGACATACAAGTGGATACGGATTCGTAATTGTCCATTTGAGCCTTATGAAGAAGATGTGAGAGATGTGTTCAAGGCCTATGGGGTGATTCATGCGGCAACTGTCGGTAGGTGGGAACAGGGTGCCTATGCAGGATTGCCAGAAGGATCATACAGTCTGAAGATGTCATTGAGGATGCCTATACCATCATATGTATTGATGCCCCTCTTTCGTACACAAGTATATGTGACATATGCAGGGCAAGTGAGGACATGCCGGCTATGTGGACAGGCGGGGCATTTGGCGGTGGCTTGTGAGAGACAAGGACAGTTTCCCCAGCAACGACGTGGAGAGGAGGTGAGGGGGATTGGTGTGGATGGCCTTTCCAGTGACATGGAGAGGAATGGGTCTTCTCCAGGGCGTAAGGATGGAGGAGCACGTCGATGGAGCGATGAGATGGAGCAAGCGGAGGAGTTGGTGGTGACATTACCTCCTGAGACATGTCAAGAGGAGGTGCAGGATTCTACAGTCGCCATCGGACAGGAGGATGGCAATGATTTGGTGGAATTGACAGATCCTATGTTGGAGGATCTAAGGAAGTTGATTGATAGTCCACCATCCGTGGGCGAGGAGTATGAGCTGCAGAATAACCCGGAAGTAATGGAAAGTCTGGGCGAAGAGCTGAGTGATGACGTGAGTAAGAGTGGTTGTGGAGAGAGTGGTAATGAGGTGAGCGTGTGTGTGGTAGAGGCGGAAGTTCATGAGGAGGACAATGTAGACAGTGCAGTGTCTGAAGAGATCATGGAGGTGGCAGGAGAATCTCGTAAGAGATCTAGTGGTTCTGTGGAAGATGATGTGTTGACGCCGGCCCAGAAAACAGGGAAGAAAGTGTTAGCAGAAAGGGATAGGAATGAGAGGGGAGGAGTAAGAGAGAAGCGTGTAGACAAGGTGGGAGGAGGGCCCAGGGGGGGTGGGTACTTTGTCAATGCAGGTGGAGCACGAGTAACGAAGCATCGAGGGAAACCACCTTTAAAGAATTTAAGTGTTTAAGTATGAATGTTAATGGCCTCAGAGCGGAGGTCAAGAGGATGTGGGTTGAGAGTATTTTGAGGAGAGAGGGTATTGATGTTTGTTTCCTCCAAGAACACAATTATAGGTGTGGTAGGGAATTGAAGTTAAAGGGATTTAATTTATATACAGGAAGTTCGGAACTTTTCAAGGGAGGGGCTTTGGTAGGTATTAGGGAATCCTGCCCTTTTCATTTGAGGTCGTGGGAGGAGGTAGGAGGGGGGCGGATTGTAAGGGTAGAGGGAGTTTGGGGTGACATTTCGGTTTGTTTTCTGGGTGTGTATATGCCAGCGGTTAATGTGCCTAGTATCAAGGGGGATTTCGTGAGGGATTATTTAGTTTATGCATTAAGGGGTCTTTCTGCGATAACGGTGATCGCAGGAGACTGGAATTGTGTTGTTAGGAGGAATGACGTAGAACCGAGAGGAGCAGGTTGTGTGCTAGCAGTGTTGAGGGACTTGTTAGGGGCAGTTGGGGTTAGGGATGTAGTAGATGGTAGACAGGTTATGGTAGAACATACGTTTATTAGGAAAGGATATGCAGCACGGTTGGATAGGGTGTACGTGTCTTCAAGTATAAATGTGGAAGAGGTGTGTAATATAGATGTTGGGTTTTCAGATCATAGGGGTGTGGTGGCTGTGTTGGGGTGGGTGGGTGCTGTTAAATATTATTCAGACTTGTGGAGGTTGAATGTTAGTTTGCTGAAAAGAGAGGGGGATCGTGAGGGTTTCGAGGCTTGGTGGGAGGGGTTCTGGGGTGGGGGTAGGGGCATTTGTGACATTGGGAAGTGGTGGAATTTGATGGCAAAGGAGGCAGTGAGAGGTTATTATAGGCGTGAAGGGGTTGAGGAGGCTAGGTATAGGTATGGGTTACAGAGATATTTGGAAGGGAGGTTACTGGATTGTTATAGTGGTGGAGGAGGAGGGTGTCATCAACAGGAAATAGCGTATCTTAAGGGTAGACTAAAGGATATTCAGAATGAAGTTTTTAGGGCGATAAGGGTTCGTAGTCAATTAGAAGAGGTGTTATGGGGTGATAGGCCATCGGGTACTGTTTTGAGGAGATTTAGGACACGTAGAACAGGAATGACAATAACGGCATTGAAGGTAGAGGAGGAGATTGGGGTTATCATACAGGTCAGGTGTTAAGAACTACGGATGGAATGTGTGCTTATGCGAGGTATTGGTTTCAGAATAAGTTCATGGGTAGAGTGAGGGATGAGGTTTGTAGGGGATTGTGTTAGAGAGCATTCAGGAGAGGTTAGGGGAGGAGGATAGGAAGAGGTTAGGTGGAAGAATAACGATTGAAGAGGTATGGCAAGCAGTGCAAGGGTTATCATGGGGAAGGCACCTGGGGTGGATGGGTTACCTGGGATTTCTACGTATGTCATTGGGATGTTTTGAAGGATGTTTTAGTAAAGGTGCTGAATCAAATGAAGGATAGGGGTACGATGGATGAGGTGCAGAGGACTGGGGTGGTGGTGTTAGTACCAAAAGGCAAGGACAGTGATGTTTTGAGAGGGTATAGGGCAATAACTTTGTTATGTTCTGATTACAAGATTTTGCCAAGATATTAGCGAATAGGATGAAAAGGGTGTTGGAGAAGGTTTTAGAGGACGGTCAGTTTTGTATACCAGGACGTAGTATTAGGACGGGGCATAGAAGAATTAAGACTTTCGTGGAACAGAAGGAAGGGGAGGGGTTCTGGGGTTAGATTGGGAAACGGCGTACGATAGTGTAGATAGGGAGATGTTATATGAGATCTTAGGAAGGCAGGGGTTTGGCGGGAAATTGTTAGGTGGGTAAGAACCTTGTATGATGGGGCCTTGGCGAGGGTCCAGGTTAATGGCAGGTTTGGGGTTCAGGTGAGGTTTGAAAGGGTCTGAGGCAGGGTTGTCCCCTATCTCAGATCCTTTTGGGTGTCTGCAAGACCCATTTTATAGGTTGGTTCGTGAGGGGTATGGGATGGGGATGAAAAGTGGGGTTGTGAAACGGGCATAGTAGGTTATGTTGATGACACTACAATTATGGTGGGGAGTAGTGAGGGTTTAGGAAATGTTAATAAGATTATAGAGGTGTTTGGAGGGGCTACTGGGATGGGCATCAATAGAGCGAAATCTAGGTTGTTGGAGGTAGGTTCGTGGGTGGGTGGGCCGTTGGGAAGTAGGGGTGGGTGGATGTGTGTTGATAGCTTAAAAATATGTGGGGTCATTTTTAGTCATAATAGTCAGTTGGCAAGGGACTTAAATTCGGAGTTAGTGGTGAACAAAGCGCTAGGTAGGTTAAGTGGTTTCAGTCCTGGAGAGGTAACGTTGTTACAAAGAGCAGTGGTAGCGAATGCTCTAATTTATAGTAAACTGTGGTTTGTGGCGACTGTTTATCCTCTACGGGAGTGTGACATAAGAAGGTTGACGGTAAGTTTTTATAGATACATTTGGAGCTTTGGGAGGCACTGGTTGGCGCGAGAAGTAGTGACTGCGGGGGTGGCCGTAGGGGGTATGGGGTTGATACCATTGGGGAGAAGGCTTCAAAGTATATATGTAAAACAGGAATTTTTAGTAGGGGGGGGGAAGGGGCAGGCGTGTGGGGAGGGTTATGAGTGAGGTACGTAGGTGGTGGAAGGGTAAAGATTTATTGCATTGTGAGGATATTTTGAGATACCTTTCAGTTGTCAGGGTGAAGGTGAGTAAGTTGGATAGGGTAGGGGGGGAGAAAGAGATAGTGCAGGGATCAGGGTTTTATCCAATGTATAATTGGAAATTGGTGTGGTATTGGATGAAGAGGCTGCGTATACCACCTAGGGTAAGGAAACAGGGTATAGGTTTTATTAGGCATTTTGGCATCAAGGGCACAATTGTGGAGAATGGGCATAATAAGGGAGGGGTTGTGCCTGAAATGCGGTGGGCTTGACACTGCGTATCACGTTATTTACTTTTGTGAGGAGTTGGGGGGTGAGGGAATGGTTTAGTGGGGTTTTGAAAGGGTAGGGGCGGGGTTTGTCAACCCTTAGGGCGTTAAGTTTGGATGTTGAGGCGTGTCCTGAGGATGTAAGAAGGGCGGTGGCATATATAGTGGTGGAGTACATTTACATCTCGTGGTGCATGAGAGAGGAGCAGGGCGCTGTCCGTATTAGAGCTATGGCGGCAGGTTTCTATAGGACAAGATGTCGTAATCAAGAGGTGTATGCAGGAAGGTGGTGTAAGGCGTTTTCTTTGGGTTATAGGAACATCACGGTTGCGTTATTGTTGGGGAGGGGGTGAGGGACCAACATGAGTGTGTGTGAGGTATGGTTTTATTAGGGTAGCAGGGGTGTAAGGGGAAATGAGGATGGTTTGTTGTTGATGCTTTAGGTTTCAGGTGCTCTGCTTTCAATGATAATTAATAAAAAAAAAAAAATTGTTTTTGTTAATCAGTAGTTAGTGAGGGTGGCGAAAAAGGGTGTTGGGGGAAGGGGGGTGTTGGGAGCATAAGGGGAAGCTTGCCTGTTTTCTAACTGTCGGCGTCATCATAATCTCTTAGGGGTTTGTGAGTCAAAGCAAACCTTTGTTGACTAAATTCAAGGAAAAAACAATATATATATATATTGGAAGATCACTATTAGAGATGCCGCCTGTGTGAGTGAGATCCGTGTGTTGGTGTATGGACATTGTGTCACGTATGGCAGGTGTTTGGATGTATGTTGGGTGCGTGTGTGTGGGTGGAGAAAATATTATTTTCCTTTGTGTTAACTTTTTCAGCTACCACCGGGGTAATTTTTGTGTTTTGTCTGTGTCAAACACAGGGAATGTCATAAGGTTCAAGCATGACATGGTGGTGGTAAACCTTGAAATGTATGAGTATGGGGAGGTTTTATTTGATATGCACCAGGTTCTAGGAGCACTGTTGTGGTATACAGCAGTAGGTTAGGTAAGGCTCCAGACGTTTGAAGAGTTAGGGTTTTGATCTTAAGTGATCGTTGAATGAAATATAGTGGTGTCTTACATTGTAATGACAGTTAAGTTTGATTAATATTAGTAATGTGTGTGTAGGGTGTTGGGATTTTGTTCGAGGTGTTGTTAGGTCAAAGGAAAAATTTGTTTTGTATATAATATGGATGAGGTTTTACAGCTGTATTGAGATATGTTTAAATAAAAAAAAAAAAAAGGGGGTGTTAGGATAGTACACAATTACAAGTTTAATAAGATGTTTTTTGTGACTTGAATTATGACTTACGTCTGACTCGGAAGAGTATTTCATTAAAAAAGAAAAAAAAAAAAAAGGAAATGGAAGTGGGTTTACAAGTGTACATGGTAGAGATGTAATGGTTTCATGTTATTTGGTGTATTACAGTGATACCAGGTCTTCGGACTGTTTGGGTAAGACTTTTGCAGAGACAGTATTGTTCATGTGTGTTTATGGAATGTAATATGATTTTTAATTTTTATTAAGGCAGTTGTGGTGTTTAATTTTTGTAACATGTGTGAGCAGGGAGATGGGTATTGAGGTGTGGTTAGGTAAAGGCAGTTTTTGTTTTGTGTATAGTTTTGCTGCAGTTTGTAGTTGTATTCTGATATTTTCCAGTAAAGATAAGACAACCTAGTAAATAGGTTAATATGAAGGAGATTGATTATATTTGTGTTTCGTTTTCTGGTAGGGTGAGGAGCTTATGTATATGTTTCAATATGCGATTTTGTCATGACATGTATTGTATGTACTGTTTTAAATAAAATAAAAAAAAAAAAAAAATCATCCCTCTTACAACCCATTCTCCCTGCATCCTGCCCTACCCTGCTGCGCTGTATGATCCCTGTGGTTTAGTGCTTTTTTATTATAATCTAAACTCAAGTTTTCAAGGTAGCACATACATACTACCTGCTCGTTGGCGAAGACACTTCTGCAGTGTAGATAGCTTAGCCTTTGACTATTGTGAGCTTTCGTCCTCGGTTAGTATTGCGGGACACTTAAAAGTCAGTGTTGATCCCGACAGTGTAGAAATTGCTGGAGTTTTGGCAATCTGGCAAAGTATTACGGTGATGGAGTTGCCTCCCTGCTTCGGTCGGGGGTGGACGTGCTGTACACTGGTCTGCCGCCTGGTGACACTCTTTCGCAATTGGCTAACTGCTTAAACTACTGTCATGGAGACTGTTGTCCGACGTCGTTCTAACACAGTGTGTATTGACATGGTCACCGGCGTCATACATCCAGCCACGGCTGCAACAGTGCTCCCTACGATTCTGCATGATGTGTACGGCTTAGATATTATGGATTTATACGGCGTAGCGCTAAACGGGATCAACCGAGTTTTCGTCAAACTACTAACTGCTGCAGTTTATGAACGCCTTGTTGATCAGCACCAGGACAAGGTGTATACGGTCAACTCGACAATGCAAGTTCGGTTGAAAGACGTATCAAGGACATATACTTTTATCAAGGTCAAGAATGTCCCTTTTGAAGCGGATGCGACGGATATTACTGGTCTTTTCAGCGAGTATGGAGTGATCCACACGGTGAACGCAGGGAAGTGGAGTGTGGGTCCAATGTTGGGCCTCTATGAAGGGACTTATTCCCTGAAAATGACGTTACTTAAGCCGATACCGTCATATGTGGTGATGTCTGACTTCAGGAATCAACTATACATGACATACCCGGGACAACAGAGGACTTGCCGCCTATGTGGCGCCTATAACCACGTTGCTGCAGACTGCATGAGGAGAGTGATACCTAGACAGGACGTGGCCCTCAGGGAGCCGGCTGTTCAGGGAGCCAGGAGGACCTGGTAAAGTACCTCAGGAGGTACAAGGGAAGCGTTTGTGGAGTGAAATAGTTGATGGGGCAGGGGAGGCTTTCTGCACTTTGCCCCAGGAGCCTGAGGCTCCAAGTGAGAGTGTTGTGGATAACACAGGTGTTGTGTCATGCCAGGATTTACCTCTGGAGGAGGTGTTGAGAGGCATTATGGAGGACCCTCTTCCAGTGTTGCCTGGGGAAGGCAGTGTCGATGTGGTGGAAGCAGTTGAAGTGGTAGAGCCGGTGGTAGAGGCCTCAGTTGAGGCACATCAGGCCGGTCAGTGTTTAACACATGAAATAGTGTCGGCAGAGGTGCATCAGTCAGATAAGGCCATGGGAATGGAAGTGGTGGTGGGAACCCGTAAGAGAGCCGGCACACAGTCCGATAGTGACGACGTTCTTACGCCGGCACAGAGACCGGGTAAGAGGTCTTTGGTGGAGATTGCCAGGAAAGATTTAGATGCCATTTTGGGTCAGGACCCCGTAAAGGGGGGGAAACATGTGGGTAAGGGAGTGGGTAAGGGCAAGTCAGGGTCGCAGCCTCCCCCTCGGCCGAAGGGCAAACCTTTGCACTTGCATTCCAGTGTCTAACAATAAATGTTAATGGTATGAAAGAGGATGTTAAACGTTCCTGGGTGGAGTACGCCTTGCGACGTTTTGGCGTACAGGTGGCCTTCATCCAGGAGCATAATTATAGGTGTGGAAGGGATTTGAGAGTGAAAGGGTATCGGGTTTTGCAGGGTCTTCGGGTAGGCTCAAGGGAGGGGCGGCAGTTGCGATTTCGGAGTCAAGCCCTTTTCAACTAATGTCTTGGGAGGAATGTGGGGGGGGTAGGGTGGTTAGAGTGGAAGGTTCGTGGGGAGGGGTCAGGGTATGTTTTTTAGGTGTCTATATGCCAGCAGAGCAGTCACGAATA
Organism: Cherax destructor; assembly: GCA_009830355.1. Lineage (NCBI taxonomy): Eukaryota > Metazoa > Arthropoda > Malacostraca > Decapoda > Parastacidae > Cherax > Cherax destructor. The sequence continues at coordinate 25,712 of WNWK01023449.1, forward strand.
GTAAAGGTGGGCTTTATTCGAGACTTCATGATATATGCCCTTCGTGACTTGCCTGGAGTGGTGGTAGTCGGGGCGATTATAACTGTGTTATAAGGAAGAGGGACGTAGAGCCTAGAGGGGCAGGGTGTGAGTTGGTGGCTTTACGGATTTGCTAGGAAGTGTAGGATTAAAGGATGTGGTAGGTGTAGGGGCCCTGTGGATCATACTTTTGTGAGGAAAGGGTATGCGGCGAGACTTGATAGGATTTATGTAACTGATAGGGTAGTAGTGGGTAGGGTTCAAACCATAGACTTTGGATTTTCAGATCACAGGGGGGTTTTAGTTGATTTGAATTGGGAAGGCGTTGCAAAGTGGTATAGGGGTTATTGGAAATTGAATGTAGGATTACTAGTGGGAGGGATAAATCAATGCAGTTTAGCGAATGGTGGGGAGGTTATGGGCGAGGAGTGAGAGGCAGGATAACTTGTTAGGGTGGTGGACGAATGTGGGCAAGCCGTGAATTAGGGAGTTTTATCAGCAGTTGGGTAGAGAGGAGGCGGGGTGGAGATGCGGTTTGATGAAGTATGTGGAGGGGCAATTACAGGGTTGTTATGAAAAGGTGGTCGTCATGAAACGGGGAAATCCGTGTATTAAAGGAAAAGTTATGGGACATACAGATAGAGAGGTTTGAGGTGTGCCGCATGAAAGCTGGTATAGATGATCTGTTAGTGGGTGATAGGCCGTCAAAAACGGTGTTGAGTCACTGTAGGCGAAAACGTGAGGCGAGGACAATAGAATGTATGAAAGTCGAGCAGAGGCTGGAGAGTTATGAGCAGGGTATGGTAATTCGGGGTACAGAGGCAGTCGGAGTATTTGTGGATAAATGGTTTGCACGTTATATGAGTAGTGTGGATGTGGGGTTGGAGTATAGGAATCTCCTTTTGGAGGAATTCAAGAGCAGTTGGAGGAGAGGGATAGAGAGGCTATGGGAGGTGTTATTAGCGAGGAGGAGGTGTGGGCAGCAGTGGATGGGTTGAGTAAGGGAGTTCCCCAGGAATAGATGGTATAGCAATGAATTTTATAGGAAGAATTGGGATGCGGTGAGGGACTGTCTAGTGCGCTTGATGAATTGTATGAAGTCCGCAGGGGTGGGGGAAGGAGAAAGTAGTATTGGGGTTGTAGTTTTAGTCAGGAAGGGAGGGGGGGAGGATTCTCTGAGTAATTATAGGCCTATAATTCTAATGAATGCGGACTATAAAATATTGGCTAAAATACTAGGTAATAGAATAAAGAAAGTGTTGGGGAAGGTGATTGCAGAGGGCAAGGTGGAATACCTGGTAGGAGTGTGGTAAATGGTCTTGAGCAAATTAAAGATTATGTTGCGCATGGGAAAGGAGGTGTTTTGGCTTTAGATTGGAAGGGTGCATATGATAGTGTGGAAAGGGACGTGCTGTATGACATAATGAGAAGGCAGGGTTTTGGGGAAGAAATTGTGAAGTGGATTGAGAGGTTGTATGGGGGAGCGTGTGTCAGAGTACAGGTGAATGGTAGATTGGGGGATTTGGTTCCAATGGGTAGGAGTCTGCGGCAGGGTTGTCCCCTTTCACAGATATTATTTGCATGTTTACAGGACCCTTTTACAGATTAATTGAGGTAGGGGTGTGGATGAATGTTGATGAGGCAAAAGAACGCACGGGCATCGTAGGGTATGTGGACGACACTACGGTACTTGTGGGTTCGGAGCAGGGCCTGGTAAATGTGGGGACATTGTTCGTGTGTTTTGTGGAGCAACTGGGATGAGAATAAACGATAGTAAAACAAAATTATTGGAGGTAGGTACTTGGGTGGGAGGGACGTTGGGCAGAAGTCAGGTGTGGCACGTCGTTTCAAGTGTGAGGATATGTGGGGTGGAATTTATGAAGGATCGTAGTTTGGCAAGAAAATTGAATTCTCGTAGGGTGATACAGGGGCGACGGACCTACTGCAGGTTTGGAGAGCGAAGGAAGTTACTTTGAGACAGAGGGTAATAATAGTGAATAGTATGGTTTATAGTAAGCTGTGGTATGTAGCTGCCATATTCCCTTTATTACAGGCTGACGTGGAGGTTCTGGAACTGAATGGTTTTAAGTATGTGTGGGCTGGTGGAAGACATTGGGTAGGGCGTAACGTTGTGCGCAACAGTGTGAAATTGGGGGGTTTGGGATTAATTTGGTTAGAACGTAGACTGTTGTGCTTGTACCTCAAACGTTGTCTGGTGCGGAGGGGTGGATTAGGCAGGTCAGGGGAAGAAGGAGTGGGGGGAATACTCCGGGAGATGAGTGAATGGTGGGATGACAGGTCTCTGGTATATGGTAAGGACATATTAAGAAGTTTGATGGTGGTAAGACACCCGCAGGACATCTCGGTTGGTAGGCTAGGTATTTTGGGGGGATCTCATCAGGTGATAGAATGCGTGTCGATATATCCTATGTATGGTTGGGCTGATATATGGGGGGGATTAAAGGGGTTGAAGCTGAGGTCTAGGGATCGGGAGTTCATGTTTAGGTTTTTACATGATGCTGTAGCGTCAAAGGCTTCTTTAGTGAGCATGGGTTTGGTGAGAGATGGTGCATGTGTGAGATGTGGGGAATTGGATACTACACTGCATGGGATATATTTTTGTGAATCTTTGGGGCCAATATGGGAGTGGGCCGGGAGGGGGCTTCGCCATATGGGGGGTGGGGGCATCTCGTTTTTGAGGGTAATGTTTCTAGACCTCAGGGACTTAATGCTCAGACGCGAAGGGGTCTCATGTATTATCTAGTAGATTTTGTATGTGGTTCATGGAGACTTAGGGATTTGGGAGCAGGGAAAGGGTCAAAGCTCTTTCTGCTTGCATCTATAGGACGAAATGCAGAAATCGTGTAGTGTATGGGAGAGCATGGGAAAGTGATTTCAATCAATCGTACAGGGAGTTGAGGATTGCGGATCTATTGGGGTAGACGTGAGTTGGAAGAGGGCTTGACGACTGATACGTATTGGGTGGTCGGGTGACAAACGTTGCTTATATAAGGGGTTTTCATTTGTATGTATGCTGGTGTAGGGAAAGGGTGAGGAGGGTTTGCTTGGTTGGGGTTTTTAAGGGAGAGTTTTGGGGTAGACATACGGGTGACTTGGCACTCTGTGTGGGTCAGGGTTTGACGGACGACTTTCGGGGCATAGGGTTGATTTAGTCGAGGCTGTATGTGTGTGGTTTCTTTCTTTTTGGTTACCTTTAAATTCATAGGTTTTTTTTTTTTCGGTGCAAGGGCTTTGGTTTGGCTGAGGGGGGTGAGGAAGAGGAGGTTTCTTCAGTCACTACTGTACTGTACATGATAGTCTTAGGTTGGGATTGTAATGAATCCGTAGACTATGGTCAAGGTATTCTTGTGGTGCGCTGGTTTTCTCGTTGCTATGTCAAAGTAAGTTTTCTTTGAGTTATAATCCTTACTATGTGACATTTGCTTTGGTTTGGTAGTTACTTTTGTTTTGGAAGTAGGGGTTTGTTGACTTAGTTGTTGATGCAAATTCGTTGGATTCATATCCGGCATCATTTCTCATCATGATACATATCTGTTCAGGTTTGCACTCGGATATCATGATTGGTGTATCAAAGTCTATAGGGTTTTGTGGGATAAATTGGTAAAATTTATTATGTATGTTCTCTGAATAAATATATAAACAAGTGATGTACGATAAACCTTTATGTGTCGGGTTTATGTTTCAAATAAACTATTTAAATAAAAAAAAAAAAAAAAAAAAAAAATTGTGTGCTTCATGTTATAATTCTGTTTCACTGCTTATAGTACCATTTCTGTTATACTGATTGTGATGTTAATGTATGGATTTTGGTGTTAATTGTCTTGGCAGGGTAGTGTCTTGTGTACTGTGTTGGTATAATTATGTCCCTTAATGGAAATTCACATTAAAACTCTCAACAAAAGTACGATTGTTGTTCCGATTTAATATGTTTAGTTAATTTTTATTTCAGCATGTCATTGTACGACATGTAGGGGTTAACGTAAGACATGGCATGTTGTCGCTTTACCTATGCATTTATTGTTCATGGTTAATATATTACCCCAGACTAACTAATAAGGGTGTTATGTTGTTAATTTTTGTTCTATACTGCTTATTTTGTTATATAAGCTTTGTTTCAGACCATGGCATGGCTCTGTATAATATATTTGTATATATGTCTCTCCAAATAAAATAATAAAAAAAAAAAAAAAATATTCAAGAATTCACATTGGAATTTTAGTATTGCTATGTGTTCTATTATACATTGTGAGAACGGGTTTTCACGGGTGGGTAGTCCTGTACACCGCAGTGTATGTAATATAATGGGTATTAGGTTTTGGTTATTGTTGTTTATTTTCAGTATGTATACACCTGCATTCATAAATTTATTGTAGATAAGCCTGAGGCGATTGTATATATATTTATACTGGTATTGTATGTTTATGTATCATGAAGATGGGTAGGGATTTTATTAGGTGCATGTTAGTATGTTTATATTTTGTTAACTGATTGCCTTCATTTGGTATTTTGGCTATTATTTTGTATGTGCATTATGTTATTAGTCCTCAGGGAATGTCCTTGCACATATTTGAGAGTATGTGGTGTCTAATTTCATAGCAAATTGTGAAAAAATGTGTTCATTTTGGATTTTCCGAGAAAGTGTTGGATTATGGTCAGCACTTGTAATTTGCAAGTATTCATGTTTGAATTTTGTTATTGGATTTGTGTTATTATATGTTTTTGTCCTCTTAAATAAAATATAAAAAAAAAAAAGTATTACAGGTCCAATGTCCAGTCTGGTGCTGCCGACCATTCCAATAAATGTTTTAGCCTACCTTCCTCTCCTTAATTGTAATGTTCACCCGCCTTATTCTCTGCCAAGTTTACTTCAAAGAACGAGGAATCAGCTGTCAGAAGGCTTCACTTGTCATGAGTCATCTCCACCTCAAACGGAAACTTCCAAGATTTTCTTGAGTGTTACTAAACTCTCCAACCTCGGTGGCACCTACTTCTACAATCTCCTGTAGTCACAAATTTTAGTAAACCTTGTTTCTAAATTTTGCAGCCAAGGTCTCAACCTCATTGCTTACGAGTGATCTCGTTCGAATGTTTTTCAGACATTGTTTCTTCCCAGTCTGTGCCAAGTATTTACCTCTTACGGGTGTAGAGCTTAATCCTCTCCCTCTTTAACTTCATTCTCTTGTATCTTTACTCTCCCTTCTGTTGTGGTCTTATGATCTTAAGGCATAAGACTAATTGGAAATATATCTCGGCCCACTCCTTAGGTCTCTGAGGCAATCTTGTCATTTTTCCTTAACTTTAGACATTTCATTGTTCTTGGTAATTT
>WNWK01023450.1:0-31076 GCA_009830355.1 Cherax destructor
CCCTGATTATTTACAACTCGGTTTCACTATTTTCACCATTTCCCAAAGTTCATCGAATATATTTCAGTCTCTTCTAAGATGAACTCCCCCGCATCAGGGTTACGACTTTATCCTGCCGTATGGTCATTTCACTCAGTTCAAATAGGCCTATGACCGCGTCACTCGCCGGCGGCACCTCATTTCACAATTATTGTCCGATTACTGGACCTCCTGGACCGATTGTCCCACTTTATATTCGCCGCTTCCCTGGATATTCCTCCACATTACGAAAGGAGGTAATTAAATCCGATTTGGCGGGCGGAATCTCCAAATTTTACTGGCCATACCGACTTGAACTCTGATGGGTAGGCTGGCTGTCCACTCACTCCCCTCTCTCCTCTCTGCCTCCTCCCTGCCCAGCCTCTTCCCGCTGGTATGATGGTTCTCTATTACATACCCCCATGTACCAGCGGTACATTAAGGATATCTGTTCATATTGGAAAGTTTATCAATTACAACTTTCGGAAAATACCAATATTTTCCACAGTACCTTCAATATTCTCGTTCGCCCACTGCACTCTGGACCAGTATAAATAAATCTGAGAAGATCATTTATTATAGCTATATTACGTTAAATTTAAGTGGACTGTATTGGTTGTGGAACAACTGATCACACGGAGAAGAGGTAGAGAACACATAGTTCAATTAACATGACCAACACTCACCTAATTAACAGCATCATAGCGGTGTATCGTAGATCGTTGACCTAGCTAAAGTACATCTACTGTGCGTAACAATATCATTGGCCAATAACAAAGTAAACAGCAGAGTACTTAGCTTTAGATGAGGGAGTCGTTCCGTTGTTGACGTCCTCCTGCGATCTGATTCGATCGCGATGGTATTAGCTGTCTCGTCGAGTCAAGGAAGGTTAATTTCCGTACACTCTTATACGCCCACGAGACCGAGCGTTCGTTAACATGTGGTTGGTCGGGGTAGCGAATCAGATCCTCGCACTAATCCGACCTTTTGTACTGTTTATACGTATAACTTTACATATTACGTGTATCCTGGCTTAATGCCCCACTAGTTTATACACATTCACAGTCTCGATACTTGAATTTCGAGTAGATAACTTACGATAAGTTAGTTCATTTCAATCACATCCAATATGGCGGTCGGGGTATGGCGTACCCAAGCCAGACCCGGTCGACACAATCAACCCCTGATTATTTACAACTCGGTTTCACAGTATTCACCATTTCCCAAAGTTCATCGAATATATTACAGTCTCTTCTAAGATGAACTCCCCAACATCAGGGTTACGACTTTATCCTGCCGTATGGTCATTTCACTCAGTTCAAATAGGCCTATGACCGCGTCACTCGCCGGCGGCACCTTATTTCACAATTATTGTCCGATTACTGGACCTCCTGGACCGATTGTCCCACTTTATATTCGCCGCTTCCCTGGATATTCCTCCACATTACGAAAGGAGGTAATTAAATCCGATTTGGCGGGCGGAATCTCCAAATTTTACTGGCCATACCGACTTGAACTCTGATGGGTAGGCGGGCTGTCCACTCACTCCCCATTCCCCTCTACCTCCTCCCTGCCCAGCCTCTTCCCGCTTCCTCCCCGCTGGTATGATGGTTCTCTATTACATACCCCCATGTACCAGCGGTACATTAAGGATATCTGTTCATATTGGAAAGTTTATCAATTACAACTTTCGGAAAATACCAATATTTTCCACATTCACCTTAAACCAACAAATAGTAAAGCCCACGAGATTAGAGAATACGCTGGACCTCATCTTCACCAACAATGATGATCTGATACGAAATGTCATCATATCAAAAACAATATACTCAGATCACAACATAATAGAGGTCCAGATATGCATGCGGGGAGCCCCAGATCAACAAAATGTGATCAGCCACGAGGGAGCCTTCTCCAAATTCAACTTCAATAACAAAAACATAAGGTGGGACCAAGTAAACCAAGTCCTAAATGATATAAACTGGGAAGATTGCCTAAGCATCACGGATCCTAACCTATGTCTAGAACAAATGAACTCTGTGGCACTTGAGGTTTGCTCAAGGCAAATTCCCTTAAGGAAAAGGAGAAGATGCAAACTAGAAAGAGAGAGGCGCTCCCTATACAGGCGAAGGCAAAGAATAACGGAGCGGCTACAGGAGGCCAATATATCTGAAATACGAAGGGAGACACTAGTCAGAGAAATAGCAAACATTGAATTAAAACTAAAGGAATCTTACAGGAATCAAGAAACACGGGAAGAACTAAAAGCCATAAATGAAATTGAAAGAAACCCAAAGTATTTCTTTTCTTATGCAAAATCAAAGTCGAGAACAACAACCAGTATTGGGCCCCTACTTAAACGGGATGGGTCCTACACAGATGACAGCAAGGAAATGAGTGAGTTACTTAAGTCCCAGTATGACTCAGTTTTTAGCGAGCCGCTAACCAGACTGAAAATCGAAGACCTAAATGATTTTTTTATGAGAGTGCCACAGAATTTGACAGACGCATGCCTATCTGACATCACCCCGATGCCAAATGACTTCGAAAAGGCAATAAATGACATGCCCATGCACTCCGCTCCAGGCCCAGACTCATGGAACTCCGTGTTCATCAAGAACTGCAATAAGCCCCTATCATTTGCTTTTAACATCCTATGGAGAGGGAGCATGGACACTGGGGTCGTCCCGCAGTTACTAAAAACAACAGACATAGCCCCACTCCACAAAGGGGGCTAAGAAGTTCTAAGAAGCAAGATCGCCACTCATCTTGATACCCATCAATTGCACAACCCAGGGCAGCATGGGTTTAGAGCAGGCCACTCCTGTCTGTCCCAACTACTGGACCACTACGACAAGGTCCTGAATGCTCTAGAAGACAAACAGAATGCAGATGTTATATAAGATAAGATAAGATTTCTTCGGATTTTTAACCCCGGAGGGTTAGCCACCCAGGATAACTCAAGAAAGTCAGTGCGTCATCGAGGACTGTCTGTCTTATTTCCATTGGGGTCCTTAATCTTGTCCCCCAGGATGCGACCTGTTGTGATAAAAACACAGGCCTCATTTCTAGGCTTTATTGAACACAAAATCCATGGTACATGTCTGCAACAGAAGAAAATACATCTAATGACTGCTGCTGCAGGACAGGTGATGTAAGGTGCATATGTCCTCAGAAAAGCTATAGCTACTGGCGACATATTTAAGCTTACCATGTAATCTGCATCACGAATGTATTTGTGTAAGAGCGAGACCACACGCCATGCTGGGCCATCGCCGTACTGTTTGTTGTTATTGTTAGGGGCCCCCTGAGGTGGTGCCGTATTGTGTCCTGCTGCGGCTCTCCACAAGAGCGGTATCACTACACGACCCACACCAGTCGACTAACAACCCAGGTACCTATTTGCTGCTAGGTGAACTTGACAACAGGTGTAAGGAAACACGTCGAAATGTTTCCACCCGCCGGGAATCAAACCCGGGCCCTCAGTGTGTGAAGCGAGAGCTCTAGCCACCAAACCACCGGGCCACCTATACACAGACTTTGCAAAAGCCTTTGACAAGTGTGATCATGGTGTAATAGCACACAAAATGCGTGATAAAGGAATAACAGGAAAAGTTGGTAGATGGATCTATAATTTCCTAACAAGTAGAACACAAAGAGTAGTAGTCAACAGAGTAAAGTCTGAGGCAGCTACTGTGAAAAGCTCTGTTCCACAAGGCACAGTACTCGCTCCCATCCTGTTCCTCATCCTCATATCGGACATAGACAGGGATATAAGCCACAGTGCCGTGTCTTCCTTTACAGATGACACCCGAATCTGTATGACAGTGTCGACCATTGAAGACACTGCAAGACTCCAAGCAGACAAACCAAATCTTTAAATGGGCTGCAGAAAACAATATGAAGTTCAATGATGAGAAATTTCAATTACTCAGATATGGAAAACGTGAAGAAATTAAAATCTCATCGGAGTACAAAACTAATTCCAACCACACAATAGAGCGAAAAACTAATGTCAAAGACCTGGGAGTGATCATGTCAGAGGATCTCACCTTCAAAGACCATAACACCGTAGCAATTGCATCTGCTAGAAAAATGACAGGATGGATAATGAGAACCTTCAAAACCAGGGATGCCAAGCCCATGTTGACACTTTACAGATAGCTTGTTCTATCTAGGCTGGAATATTACTGCACACTAACTGCACCTTTCAAGGCGGGTGAAATTGCTGACCTTGAAAATGTGCAGAGAATCTTCACGGCACGCATAACTGCGATAAACCACCTCAATTACTGGGAACGCTTGAAGTTCCTAAACCTGTACTCCCTAGAACACAGGTGGGAGAGATACATTATTATATACACATGGAAAATTCTCGAGGGATTAGTACCAAACTTGCACACGAAAATCACTCCCTACGAAAGCAAAAGACTCGGCAGGCGATGTAACATCCCCCCAATAAAGAGCAGGGGTGCCACTAGCCACAAAGGACCCCAATGGAAATAAGTCACTCTGTTTGACTTTTTTTGGGTTATCCTAGGTTCTCTACACATATGCTGCTATGTATGATAATGTATGTAAATGTATTTGTGTATACCTGAATAAACTTACTTACTTACTTACTTACCAGCACGTTGAGGGACAACACTAACAATAAGTGTCAGGGGCCCAAGATTGTTCAACTGCCTCCCACTTTACATCAGGGGGATTACCAACAAACCCCTGGCTGTCTTCAAGCAGGCACCTAAAGTCGGTACCTGACCAGCCAGGCTGTGGTTCGTACGTTGGACTGCGTGCGACCAGCAGTAACAGCCTGGTTGATCAGGCTCTGGTCCAACATGAGGCCTGGTCACAGACCGGGCGGCAGGGGCGTTGACCCCTGGAATTCTCTCCAGGTAAACTCCAGGTAATAAAAAGTCCCCAATGGAAATAAGTCACTCTGACTTTTTTGGGTTATCCTAGGTTCTGTACACATGTAACTGTATTTGTGTATACTAAAGCTCCCGCTTCTAACGGCGAGGGTCTGCGTTCGATTCCCAGCGAGGGTAGAAACATCGGACGTGTTTCTTTACACCGGTTGTCTATGTCACCCATCAGTAAAATGGGTACCTGGGTGTTAGTGGACTGGTGTGGGTCGCATCCTGGGACAAAAACTGACCTAATTTGCCCGAAATGCTCAGCATAACAGCTTTCTATATAGTAGTATGTCACTGATGTCAGCTATGACTGTTTACCTTGTACATGTACTTGTAGTAAATAAAAACATTATTATTATTGTTGTTACCCTGGATGAAGATCATGAGAGACACGGACGGTAAGCGACAGTCATGTGTCGTGTCCGTGACGTGGCCATGCACACGCATGCGCAGTCAGTCAGTACGTGGCACCACATACAGCCACTCCTGCACTCTCTCCACTCTACACCATATTATACACTACACTGTGGTAAGTACACTGTATTATGCGAGTGTATTGTGTGTGTATTATGTGTGTATGTGAGTGTATTGTGTATGTGTGAGTTTGAGTGTATTATATGTTGTGTGTTAGTGTCTCCCACACTGACACTTGACCCACCCTGCCCACCTATATTATCACCCACTTAACACCTTAAATATGGGTATAAGAGCAGTAATACTCGGCCATGTACTGGTTATAGTGGTGGTGTGTGTACTGGCTTCTTACTGGGTGGTCGCTATAAATGAGGTCATTGTGTCAGCTGTTGTCTGTTTACATCATCAATCATCATACATTATTAACCATCAATCATCATCATGTAGTAGTGTATTAAGCCATCATAACCCAGCCAAGCCACTCACTCTGGCTTATATCCACTGTGTGGTATTGGTGTGGCGCCCTCCCCCAGGGTGCCACCCACACCACCTCACTCCTGGGTCTTGCTTAACAGGGACCAACAGTAGGCTCTTCTTCCAAGGTATTGGATGTGTCCTCTTCTCCCTCCTTGGATCGAACCTGATTGCCTCCCATTACCCCAGGTGCTCTACGATTCCTAGGGGTTTAGTGCTTCCCCCCCCACCTAAATATGATGTACACTTGACCTAATATATGTACATGCTGACACTTTGACATTTTCATGACACTCGCTGACATATTGTTCACTGCTGACACACATTGTGCACTGCTGACATATTGTTTACTGCTGACACACATTGTGCACTGCTGACATATTGTTCACTGCTGACACACATTGTGCACTGCTGACACATTGTGCACTGCTGACACACATTGTGCACTGCTGTGACACATTGTGCACTGCTGACATATTGTGCACTGCTGTGACACATTGTGCACTGCTGACATATTGTGCACTGCTGACATTGTGCACTGCTGACATTGTGCACTGCTGACACATTGTGCACTGCGGGACTATTGTGCACTGCTGACATATTGTGCACTGCTGACATTGTGCACTGCTGACATTGTGCACTGCTGACACATTGTGCACTGCTGTGACAGTCATTGTGCACTGCAGATACATTGTGCACTGCTGTGACAGTCATTGTGCACTGCTGTGAGACACATTGTGCACTGCTGTGAGACATTGTGCACTGCTGTGAGACACATTGTGCACTGCTGTGAGACACATTGTGCACTGCTGTGAGACACATTGTGCACTGCTGTGAGACACATTGTGCACTGCTGTGAGACACATTGTGCACTGCTGTGAGACACATTGTGCACTGCTGAGACACATTGTGCACTGCTGTGAGACACATTGTGCACTGCTGTGAGACACATTGTGCACTGCTGTGACGCACATTGTGCACTGCTGTGACGCACATTGTGCACTGCTGTGACGCACACTGTGCACTGCTGTGACGCACATTGTGCACTGCTGTGACGCACATTTTTCACTGACATTTCATAATGCATGTTGTACATTACTGAACACTTGTTAGTACATATTGTACATTGATACTTAGTACATATTGTACAGTGATACTTAGTACATATTGTACAGTGATACTTAGTACATATTGTACAGTGATACTTAGTACATATTGTACAGTGATACTTAGTACATATTGTACAGTGATACTTAGTACATATTGTACAGTGATACTTAGTACATATTGTACAGTGATACTTAGTACATATTGTACAGTGATACTTAGTACATATTGTACAGCGATAGTACATATTGTACAGCGATAGTACATATTGTACAGCGATAGTACATATTGTACAGCGATAGTACATATTGTACAGCGATAGCACAGATTGTACACCGATAGCACAGATTGTACACCGATAGCACAGATTGTACACCGATAGCACAGATTGTACACCGATAGCACAGATTGTACACCGATAGCACAGATTGTACACTGATAGCACAGATTGTACACCGATAGCACAGATTGTACACCGATAGCACAGATTGTACACCGATAGCACAGATTGTACACCGATAGCACAGATTGTACACCGATAGCACAGATTGTACAGCGATAGTACAGATTGTACACTTAGTTGCACTGATACTTAGTACATAATTAGTACGTGAACCAACGACCGGATTCAAACGGATTCGTTGAAAACAAGGTATCCTCTGACCGGATTCATAAGCTGACGGGGTTTTACACGCCCTCTGTGGGGAATTAAGAGATTACCTGTCTGGACTTCACCGCCACTTACAACAAAATAGTCTCCCGGGGAGTGGACCGACTAGTATAATTTTACCGCGGTTACCCCTGTTGAGGCGTGTGAGAAAACTTGACACACTCCTGGTCGCATCCAAGGGGTCCCTCCGATATTCTCACTCTAAATCCACATCTATCCTTGACCAGTTTATTAAGAATGAGTAACACCAATGGTTACGGTATTGTTAAATTTTGTGGACTGTATGGGTTAATGTCTGACTGATTGGGGAGAAGGAGGAAAGAGTACAACTTAATATCACTCACCCTTTTTCCGTGTCATTGCTGTTCACTTGAAGATCCCGGCATTATCATTCCCACCGTAGACCCACATTATCCCAACATACCTACTGGCCAGACGGTTGTTAAGATAATAAGAGTACTTACAGTGGGGAAGAAACAGCATTCTTGTCGCTATTCTTCGACGGATCTTGTGGTCCTACTCGGTAGATTATTCTTCCGGCAAGACGATGATGTTGGTGGTTGTCCCAATGAGTCAAAGGAAGATTGATCCCTTGAACTCTCTTACGCCCACGAGACCGGGCGTTATTTAACGTGGTTGGTCGGGGTAGTGATTCATATCCTCTCACTATAGTCCTTTATTACAGTTTATACGTAACACTTTAAACACTATTCACCCGTCGGTTTAATGTCCCACTAATTTACCTTCATTAGAAGTTAATCCATTAATAATTGTGTACGATGAACACTGATTGAACCGACGCACATTTCCTCCATCAACACACTGTAATGGCGTGGTCGGTCACTATTTCACACATTATCACTATTATTGTAGTTTCTTGGACTTAATGTCCCACATTATGCCTGGCGAATATTCACAACATTCACTATTGTGAAGAGAGACCATTAACCGCGATTTGGTCATTGTAAACACCGATTTCCATCTCCTTTATATCCAGAGCTCTCCCATCGTTCCACCTTCATCCGCTTATCCCACGAGACAGACTGCTCCCTGCCCTCGTATGACCCAGCTCTGCGTACCCACACGACCGTAGCGATGGTTCTCTCCCCATCTCGAGAAAAATACGAACCAACAGCCACACATTAAGAATATTCACATTAGAAAGGCTATCGAGTATAACCTTTTGGGAAAATACCCAATATTTTCCACACCCTCATTAACCCTTAAACTGTCCACACGTAGATATACGTTCACTCGCGTAGCTGACCGAGTATTTTTAGAAAAAAATAAATTTTTCTTTTTCTTTAAAATGAAGAGTGCATTTTGTTTGTCATTCCCACATTTTGTAATACTACACACACTGAGTGCACAGACCCATTCTCTAATCTCTAGGCAACTCAGGCTTATCGTGGCAAGGTTAAAAGCATTTGAAAAAAAACGTAGATCTACGTTCGGTCAGCTACGCGAGTGAACGTATATCTACGTGTGGACAGTTTAAGGGTTAAACACCCAAATAGCAACTACAATAAATAGATAAAATACAAATACAGATCTACTTTTAAGGTGTTATTAGTAAAAAAAAAAATACGTATACAGTGAGCCACAAACCGGATTTGCCCTGATTCGTCCAAGAAATAAGTGAACAAGTAACAGCCTGATTGATCAGACACTGATCCACCATGAGGCCTGGTGTCAGACCTGGCCGCGGGGGCGTTGACCCCCGAAACCCTCTCCAGGTAAACAAAGGACCGGTTTCAAACGGATTCGTTAAAAACAACTAAATACTTTGAGAAATTATAGACTAGCTAGCTAGGAGAGTTGTCAAGTGTTGTAAGATAACCACCACCATGAAGATCTGTGTAGTCTGTAGAAAGGGTAAGGGACGAAAACAGGCCTGGATTGCTTGCAATCTCTGTGGTCAATGGTCCCATGGTATATGCAGGGATTTTCAACCAGTGACCACACTTGATATAAACTCAGATGTTTTTGGGTCTGCCCAAACGAGATACACCTCTGAGAAAATTGCATGTACTATATTAAAAGACAAGAACACCAATAAAAGATCCTTCTTGAAAGACATGTCAACATGGTATGACAGCTGGGAAAATAAGATGGGTGGTTTGGACGGGGCTGTCTTGAACAACAGCACTCCTGAGGGTGCATAATGTTGTCCTGGAGGTCAGTGCTCCTGAGGGTGCTAGTGTTGTCCTGGAGGACAGTGCTAGTGTTGTCCTGGAGGACAGTGCTAGTGTTGTCCTGGAGGACAGTGCTAGTGTTGTCCTGGAGGACAGTGCTAGTGTTGTCCTGGAGGACAGTGCTAGTGTTGTCCTGGAGGACAGTGCTAGTGTTGTCCTGGAGGACAGTGCTAGTGTTGTCCTGGAGGACAGTGCTAGTGTTGTCCTGGAGGACAGTGCTAGTGTTGTCCTGGAGGACAGTGCTAGTGTTGTCCTGGAGGACAGTGCTAGCGTTGTCCTGGAGGACAGTGCTAGCGTTGTCCTGGGGGACAGCGCTAGCGTTGTCCTGGGGGACAGCGCTAGCGTTGTCCTGGGGGACAGCGCTAGCGTTGTCCTGGGGGACAGCGCTAGCGTTGTCCTGGGGGACAATGAACCAAAAGGAGAGACAACGCTATTCTATTCACAAAGGTACAAAATAGCGATACTGCTGGAGATGGAACAAAAGGGGATGATGCTGCCTTAGGGAACAGTCGACACATTACCAGTAAAACCTGATAGAAGCACTGATATCCATACAGGGAAGATAGATAGGGAGGAAACAGAAAAAAATGCACCAGCAGTGAATGCAGCTACAATGAATCCTAGCAAATGGAAATCCACTCTGTGCAATACTATGCCTTGGGTATCTGCAGGCACGGTATATCTGGTAAAACATGTGGGACATGCACCTTTGACCACCCCAGAAAATGCTGCACCCACATGGCAACAGGAGAGTAACTTATTTCACCCAGAAATGTGTCACTCATCAATCCATGAAAGAAAATGCTACAACGCATACTGCCAGGCACGTCATCTAAAGGGGACAAGAAGACACAGACTAGCCAGACTATGGGAAACAAAAGAGTGGAGCCACAACCCCTCCAGGGACGGAGTTTCTTTAGGGCCAGGAGGGAAAAAAGACTGACAAGAAATGACAATAATCCTACACCAACTGAAAACACTTCTGGAGCAGAGGCATGGACACTGGCCTCCACTCCAGAACAACAAATATTAGAGCCAGCAAATAAAACCTCCCTAAATTCCACCAATATAACGACATTTGTCTTTGCAAGCATACAGGGTCTGAAGCCGTTAAAAAACAAAATTCTTTACGTCAAGGGACTGCTCATGGAATCAAATGCAATGTTTGCAGCATTCACAGAGACCCCTATAAAGGATCATTATGACAACGAAATATGGGTCCCAGGTTATAACCTATTCAGATGCGACAGACTAAACAGGCAACAAGGGGGGGTTGGCCTGTATGTCATAGTCTCTCTCATTTGCTCAGAACTACTAAACACCTCAAATGATGTACGTAGTTGAAGTTTTGGCGGTAAAGATTGAAAACCAAAACCTTGTCATTGTGGTGGTATTCAAGCCTCCAGATGCTACTTCTCAGCAATTCCAGGAGCAGCTTTTGAAAATTGACCACTGTCTAGAAAATCTCAACTCCTGCCCCAAACATCTTACTAC
Source organism: Cherax destructor (assembly GCA_009830355.1). Lineage (NCBI taxonomy): Eukaryota > Metazoa > Arthropoda > Malacostraca > Decapoda > Parastacidae > Cherax > Cherax destructor. The sequence goes on from WNWK01023450.1 coordinate 11,289, forward strand.
TAGGTGATTTCAACTTGAGACACCTAAAATGGAGGAGTATAGCAAACAGTGCTTTAGCAGAGATCACCCCAGGAGGCAGCGCAGATGAAAATTCACACACACATGAACTATTAAATCTCTAATCACCTTAAACCAGCAAATATTAGAGCCTACAAGACTAGAAAATACGCTGAACCTCATCTTCACTAACAACGACAATCTGATACGGAATATAACCGTATCAAAGACTATACACTCAGATAACAACATAATAGAGGTACAGTAGACCCTCCGAGTTTCGGCCATAATTCATTCCAGAAGGCTGTTCAAGTGCCATTACCGAACGACTTTGTTCCCATAAGGAATAATGTAAAGTAGGTTAGTCCGTTTCAGACCCCCAAAAATACACTTACAAAAGCACTTACAATATTACACTTAAATAATTATTCGAGTTTTGAGGTGATCGAAACTCAGGGGTCCACTGTACAGACATGTATGCACAGGGCTCCTGACCAGCAAAATGTGATTAGTCAGGAAGGTCTCTTCACAAAATTCAATTTTAATAAAAACATACAATGGGATCAAGTCAACCATGTCCTAAATGAAACATGCTGGGAAGATATCCTAAACAACACGGATCCAAACAGTTGCCTATTAAAAAATGAACTCTGTTGTTCTTGAGATCTGCTTAAGACATTCCATTAAGAAAAAGAAAGAGAAGATGTGAACTAGAGAGAGACGAAGGCGAAGAGTCAGAGCTGCTGAGAGGGGCCAATATATCTGAAATACGTAGAGAGGCACTGGTCAATGAAATTGCAAATATCGAACTTAAACCGAAGGAATCTTACAGGAGACAAGAATCACAGGAAGAACTAAAAGCCATAAAAGAAATTGAAAAAACAAACAAAATAGTGGTACCCCGACTTACGATATTTTTTAATTCCAGAATGCTGTTCAAGTGCCATTACCAAACGAATTTATCTCCATAAGAAATGATGTAAAATAGACTAGTCCTTTTAGACCCCCAAAATTACACTTTCAAAAGCATTTAAAAAAATCAACTTACATAAAAGGGTGTGTTTGGGGACCATCGTAAGTCGGGGTACCACTGTACTTCTTCTCTTGTGCCAAATCTAAGGGGAAAACAACATCCAGTATTTGGCCTCTGCTTAGGGGGATGAGACATACACAGATGACAGCCAAGAAATGAGTGAGATATTAAAGTCCCAATACGACTCTGTGTTCAGCGAGCCGCTGCCCAGACTAAGAGTCGACAATCCAAATGAATTCTTAATGAACGAAACGCAAAATTTGGTCATCTCAAAAATCTTGGATATTTTTCTAACTCCACAAGACTTTGAAAAGGCAATAAATGACATGGCTATGCACTCTACCCCTGGCCCAGACTCTTGGAACTCTGTGTTCGTCAAGAATGGCAAGAAACTCTATCGCGTGCCTTCATCATTCCATGGAGAGGGAGCATGGACACAGGGGTCATACCACACGCAATAAAAACAACAGACATAGCCCCACTCTACAAGGGTGGCAGTAAAGCAATTGCAAAGAACTACAGACCGATAGCACTAACATCCCATATCATAAAAATCTTTGATAGGGTTCTAAGAAGCAAGATCGCCAACCACCTAGATACCCATCAATTGCACAACCCAGGGCAACACGGGTTTAGAGCAGGTCGCTCCTGCCTGTCCCAGCTCCTGGACCACTATGACAGGGTCCTGGATGCTGTTGAGGATAAACAAAATGCAGATGTAGTATATACAGACTTTGCAAAAGCCTTCGACAAGTGTGACCATGGTGTAATAACACACAAAATGCGTGATAAAGGAATAACAGGAAAAGTTGGGTGATGGATCTATAACTTCAAGACTCTTCTCAAAAATCACCTACTCACCCTATACTAAATACAGTGGTACCCAGACTTACGATGTTATCATCTTACGTTATTTTCGATAACCGATATTTATAACGTAAGAAATTTGATTGTGACTTACGATGTTTGCTTCGTCTACCGACATTCGTACCGGACGTGTCCGCTGGCGCCCAGCTGAGTGCGCACTCCAGGAGCGTCAGTGCTATTGTTTACAAGCGAGAGCGACCACCCACCCACACCCACGCATTCATACCAGTATATTGTCATTATTCCACTGTTTTTAGTGCTTGCAACTGCTAAATAAGCTACCATGGGTCCAAGGAAAGATCCTAGTGCTAAGCCTGTGGTAAAGAATGTGCAGGGAGTGAAGCATTTATGCAGGGAGTGTAGCATTTATGCAGGGAGTGTAGCAGGCATGCAGGGAGTGTAGCAGGGATGCAGGGAGTGTAGCAAAGATGCAGAGAGTGTAGCAGGGATGCAGGGAGTGTAGCAGGGATGCAGGGAGTGTAGAGGATGCAGGGGGTGCAGGATGAGGGAGTGTAGCAGGATGCAGGGAGTGTAGCAAGGATGCAGGGAGTGTAGCAAGGATGCAGGGAGTGTAGCAAGGATGCAGGGAGTGTAGTAGGCATGCAGGGAGTGTAGTAGGCATGCAGGGAGTGTAGCAAAGATGCAGGGAGTGTAGCAAAGATGCAGGGAGTGTAGTAGGCATGCAGGGAGTGTAGCATTCATGCAGGGAGTGTAGCAGGGATGCAGGGAGTGTAGCAGGGATGCAGGGAGTGTAGCAGGGATGCAGGGAGTGTAGCAGGGATGCAGGGAGTGTAGCAGGGATGCAGGGAGTGTAGCAAGGATGCAGGGAGTGTAGTAGGCATGCAGGGAGTGTAGCAAAGATGCAGGGAGTGTAGTAGGCATGCAGGGAGTGTAGCATTCATGCAGGGAGTGTAGCATTCATGCAGGGAGTGTAGCATTCATGCAGGAGTGTAGCATTCATGCAGGGAGTGTAGCATTCATGCAGGGAGTGTAGCATTCATGCAGGAGTGTAGCATTCATGCAGGGAGTGTAGCATTCATGCAGGGAGTGTAGCATTCATGCAGGGAGTGTAGCATTCATGCAGGGAGTGTAGCATTCATGCAGGGAGTGTAGCATTCATGCAGGAGTGTAGCAAGGATGCAGGGAGTGTAGCATTCAAAGAAAAGGCCAGTAACCCCAGAAAAGAACTTGTGTACCTGCAGTGTTAATGGAAGGGATTCCCCTTCCAAACACTACATACTACTCCACCTTCTCCCTCCTCCCGTCCTCCACACATCAACAACTCTTCAATAAATGTAAGTGACATGTTATTGTTCAATATTTGCATGTGTATTTAGGTATTCTTTATTAAATTTTGTATTATTTAATGTCAAAAAGTTCTAAAAAATATTTTATTTAACTACTTTTGGAAGTCTTGGACGGATTAAATTTATTTCCATTATTTCTTATGGGGAAAATTGATTCGTTTAACGATTGTTTCGCCTTAAAATATGCCCTCTCTGACGGATTAATATCGTAAGTCGGGGTACCACTGTACTCATACTGTAACAAACTTTCAAACCTAATATTATTTTACTTAAGATAATCTCAATTTGATATGTTCATCCTCCTTAACACATGTTGCAATTTCACATCATCATTTTCTTAATTTGAAATAAAATATATAACTAGAAGAAACTCTATAAATTTTTCTAGTACAGTGGACCCCCCGAGTTTCGTAAAAACTTCACTCCTGAAGTCTGCTCAAGTGCCATTACTGAACAAATTTACTCCCTTAAGGAAAAATGTCACGTAGGTTAGTCTATTTCAGACCCCCAAAAATACTTTTCCACAAGCACTTACAATATTATACTTACATAAATGTACGATTTCCGGGGTTTACGAAACTCGGGGGTCCACTGTATTGTTATTATACTAGTATAGCATCAACATACTGTAACTTGAAATAAAATATACAACTAGATTAAACTCAACCAATTTCTCTTGTATTGTTTTTTAATAGTATGTATAACCATATTATAATTTAAAATAATACAGAACTAGAATAAACTCAATCAATTTCTTTAGCATTAAGTACTTAGTGAATAAGTCTTTAGAATAAATTGCCCCTAATGCCATGGCATGCCAGTGGCTCTCCTTGCATTACAGTTTTATAATTGTAACTACCAATAACAGTGTACACTTGTAACATGCATCGAAATAAAAATATTATATTATTATTATATTAGTAATAGTAAACAGAGTAAAGTCCCAGGCAGCCACCTTGAAAAGCTCTGTTGCACAAGGCACAGTACTCACTCCCATTCTATTCCTCATCCTCATTTCTGACATAGACAGAGATGTAAGCCATAGCTCTGTGTCTTCCTTTACGGATGACACCCGGATTGCCATGGCAGTGACCTCCATTGAAGACACTGCAAAACTCCAAGCGGACATCAACCAAATCTTCAAATGGGTTACTCAAAACAATATGAAGTTCAACGAGGAAAAATTTCAACTACTCAGAAATGGAAAACTTTAGGAAATAAAAAATGTATCAAGGTATACGACAAATTCTAATCATACAATAGAGCGCAAAAGAAATGTGAAGGACTTGGGAGTGATAATGTCAGAGGATCTCGCCTTTAAAGACCACAACAATGTATGTACCTCATCGGCTAGGAAAATGATAGGATGGATAATGAGAACCTTCAAAACTATGGATGCCAAGCCCATGATGACACTCAACTCACTTGTTCTCTCTAGGCTGGAATACTGCTGTACACTAACGGCCCCCTTCAAGGCTGGTGACATTTCAGACCTGGAGAGTGTACAAAGAACTTTCACAGCACACTTAAGTATGATAAAGCACCTAAATTACTGGGAATGGTTGAAGGTCCTTGATCTGTATTCCCTGGAACACAGGCGAGAGAGATACATGACAATATACACTTGGAAGGTCCTGGAGGGATTGGTACCAAACCTGCACACGAAAATCACTCCCTGTGAAAGCAAAAGACTCGGCAGGAGATTCAACATTCCCCCAATGAAAAGCACGGGTGCCTCAAGTACACTGAGACAAAACACCATAAGCATCAGGGGCCCAAGACTGTTCAACTGCCTTCCAGCATACATTAGGGGGATTACCAATAGACCCCTGTCTGTCTTCAAGAAGGCACTGGACAGGCACATAAAGTCAGTACCTGACCAACCGGGCTGTGGTTCGTACGTCAGTTTGTGTTCTGCCGCCAGTAACAGCCTGGTTGATCAGATCCTGATCCACAAAGAGGCCTGGTCTCAGACAAAGCCGCAGGGGCGTTGACCCCCGAAACCCTCTCCAGGTAACTCCAGGTAATATTGTACACTGATACTTAGTACATACATATTGTACACTGATACTTAGTACATATTGTACACTGATACTTAGTACATATTGTACACTGATACATAGTACATATTGTACACTGATACTTAGTACATATTGTACACTGATACTTAGTACATATTGTACACTGATACTTAGTACATATTGTTCACTGATACTTAGTACATATTGTACGCTGATACATAGTACATATTGTATGCTGATACATAGTACATATTGTACGCTGATACATAGTACATATTGTACGCTGATACATAGTACATATTGTACGCTGATACATAGTACATGTTGTACGCTGATACATAGTACATGTTGTACGCTGATACATAGTACATGTTGTCGCTGATACATAGTACATGTTGTACGCTGATACATAGTACATGTTGTACGCTGATACATAGTACATGTTGTACGCTGATACATAGTACATGTTGTACGCTGATACATAGTACATGTTGTACGCTGATACATAGTACATGTTGTACGCTGATACATAGTACATGTTGTACGCTGATACATAGTACATGTTGTACGCTGATACATAGTACATGTTGTACGCTGATACATAGTACATGTTGTACGCTGATACATAGTACATGTTGTACGCTGATACATAGTACATGTTGTACGCTGATACATAGTACATGTTGTACGCTGATACATAGTACATGTTGTACGCTGATACATAGTACATGTTGTACGCTGATACATAGTACATGTTGTACGCTGATACATAGTACATGTTGTACGCTGATACATAGTACATGTTGTACGCTGATACATAGTACACGTTGTACGCTGATACGTGGTACATGTTGTACGTATCTGTACGTTGTACCTGATAGTACATGTTGTACGCTGATACATAGTACATGTTGTACGCTGATACATAGTACATGTTGTACGCTGATACATAGTACATGTTGTACGCTGATACATAGTACATGTTGTACGCTGATACATAGTACATGTTGTACGCTGATACATAGTACATGTTGGTACAATTGTACTGATACATAGTACATGTTGTACGTGTAACATGTGTACATGATCGTACATGTTGTACGCTGATACATAGTACATTGTTGCTGATCGTGTACATGTACACTGATCTGTACGCTTGTACTGATCAAGTACATGTACGTGTACATGTACATGTTACGCTGGATACATAGTACAGTTGTGTACAGCTGATACGTGGTACACGTTGTACGCTGATACGTGGTACACGTTGTACGCTGATACGTGGTACACATTGTACGCTGATACGTGGTACACATTGTACACTGATACGTGGTACACATTGTACACTGATACGTGGTACACTTGTACTGATGTGACACTTGTACTGATACGTGGTACACATTGTACGCTGATACGTGGTACACATTGTACACTGATACGTGGTACACATTGTACACTGATACGTGGTACACATTGTACACTGATACGTGGAAACATTGTACCTGTATCGTGGTACACATTGTACACTGATACGTGGTACACATTGTACACTGATACGTGGTACACATTGTACACTGATACGTGGTACATTGTACTATGACATTGTACACTGATACGTGGTACACATTGTACACTGATACGTGGTACACATTGTACACTGATACGTGGTACACATTGTACACTGATACGTGGTACACATTGTACACTGATACGTGGTACACATTGTACACTGATACGTGGTACACATTGTACACTGATACGTGGTACACATTGTACACTGATACGTGGTACACATTGTACACTGATACGTGGTACACATTGTACACTGATACGTGGTACACATTGTACACTGATACGTGGTACACATTGTACACTGATACGTGGTACACATTGTACACTGATACGTGGTACACATTGTACACTAACAGTACTTAGTACATGTTATACTTTACTGACACGTACACTACAGAAACAGTTCATAATACACCTTCATTACTTATGTATCCTAGTGTTTGAAAGACTCGAAGGGTTTCTTCTGTTGTCGGTTGTCCTGTCTCGGTGGGAGACTGCCGGTGTTATTAAAAAGAGTGCGCAGCTTCTGGCACACTCTACTCGCATCCTGAGTGTCCGTGGTTTGATCCCCGGCATGAGGGAAAGCATTGGGTGCGTTTCTTTACACCAGCTGTCCCTGTTTAACTAGCAGTAAGTAGGTACCTGGGTGTTAGTTGTTTGTGGGTGGCATCCTGGGGGACAAGATTATAGGACCCCAGTGGAAATGACAGTCCATGATGATCCACTGTCTTTATTGGGTTATCCTGGGTGGCTAACCCTCTGCATTTAAATTCCAAACCAAATCTTATAACAGGCTTTTTGAAACTGGTAAAAAGTTCTTGATCTTGAGAATTGGTGCTATCTTTCCTTTCCTTACATTGAAGCATAGTCTCCCACTCCCTAAGGCACTGTATAACACCTACAAGTTTGTGCTTCCAATGAATTAAAAATTAAATGTAGTACAGTACACAGATTAATACAGTGGTAATTTTCATAATTTAATGTGCAGGAATATAGGGGCTGTCAAGACACTGACGTTTTTTTTATTAGTAACCTTGAAGGGTTAATAACCCAGGATAAAACAACAAAGCCATTCAGTATTGACTGGGGCTTTACTATACCCTAGGGCTACTCCTTTCTAAGGTGTGTGGGAGTGCCTTAAAAGCTCTTCATCCAAGGAATTTGAGTTACCCTGCCCTTCTTGGATCAAACCTTCCATTCTTCAGGTACTGTATGACACTTAAAGGCTTAGAATTTCTCAGGGGAGGGACTTGCTGTGACTGATGGGGACTAGTTAGAGGCTGTTTCACTTCTCTCCCTCTTCATGTTTTAAATAACAGAACCCATACACATTTCAGTCCTCGCACTCGTACTCTTTCCCGTATAGATCTCTTATATGGTCTTTTATAGCACTGGACTTTAAATAGTCTGTGGTACGTGATCCTGATGACAACAATCATTTCCCTCTTCTCATTACTTCTCATTCTTACACCCAACCCCTTTGTTATTCCCGTTAGCAGTTTGAGAGTAGTACAAATTGGCCATTTAAGTAATGCAATACTTTTCTTGATCTTCCCCTTTCTTTATCTTAAGTGTTAAAGCTTTTTGCAACCTCTGTTCCTGCTGCAACATTGATTACCATCCCTCTAACTTGGGATAGGTATTCTCAGAATGTGTAAATTGGTGGTCTGACTGCGCTCATGCTGTGCAACTGAAATGCACTGCATAGGGCCATTACCATTACAACAAGCCTGCTAAGTAAGTTTATTCAAGTACAGGTACACACAAATAGTTACATGAATTATCATACATAGCAACACATGTAGGTTACCTAGGATAGCCCAAAAAGTCAAGTCACTTATTTCCATTGGGGTCCTTGATCCCAGGCGAAGGTGTTTGCTCATTGTAATATATGGGTAGCAAAGTGTACCTGTTGGGAAGCTTGTCTCCCCTATCATTTCCACTGAAATTGAGTGCAGTCTGAAAAAAGACACAGAAGCTGTCTGGCAAGTATCATCCAGACTTTGCTCCCATTCTTAGAGTTTGCTAAGGATAGCATTGCAGATACTTCTAAGGTTGTCAGAGCAATTTGGCATCACCTTGTTGGTGATCCCAGTGGCTCCATCTCTCCCCTTCATTTCTTCTAAACCCAAGAGGGAGCTGGCATGTCCAGATTTTACTTGTTGCGTTGAGGAATCATATAACATGCCCCTAACACTCCACAAACTTTCAACACTTTTTCCACGTGTCACCTGACAGCAGTTGGAGCTGAATTCATCCATGTCCATAGTCAACACTTGCATACTATTGTACTGATAGTCGTCTTATGCCTATTCAATTTCATTTGGTCCAAATAGTTTCTTCCTTTTCAATGGAAAACTGTTGTTGTCCTGCCTCTATGCAAGCCAGATATTTTAGGCCATGATGCATCATGATAAAGACCCACCGCTCTTATTAGGGCAGTTTGAAGATTGTTAGAATGCTTGGTTAACAATGTTCAACATGGTACTTCGAAATCCCTAATCAGTTGTCAATTTGATTTTCATATCATCCATTTTGCCATTGACTCCATTATTTGCTTGGATTCCTACATTCTCAATGCCTTCACCGATAATCACATAGTTTTTGCAGTCTTAATTGATCTTGTAAGCTTATGACACCACATGGCATTACATCATCTTAAACCACACCTATTTTTATGGCTCTGAGGCAATTTGACAGTTTTCCTTAATAAGGATTTCTTGTCACACATTTCTCTGTTAATCCTTTGGGGGTCGACAGGCCCTCTCCCAAACTCGTTCTCAGGGTCGAAATTTTTTTTGAAAAAAAAAAAAAAAAAAAATTTTCTTATGAAATGATAGAGAATCTTTTTCCGATCATAACGACACCAAAAGTATGAAATTTGATGGAAAACTTGTGGAATTATGCTCTCGCGAAGTTATCGGTCTCGACGATATTTACGCATCGGCGATTTCGCCTACTTTGAGCCCTATTTTTGGCCAATTCCAATGTTCCAGTCTACTAAAATCATAGCTATTTCGCTAGAACCCCATTTCTTCTATCAATTGAGTACAAGAAACCGCCCATTTACCAATTTCAACTACCCAAAAAAGTGGTCAGAAATTGGCAATTTGGCCAATTTCACACAAATTTCAAACTATACTAATTTCAAAATGGGGTCCAGAATTAACAAGGCAGACATTCCTGGCACTAAAATAACATTCTCTGTTCATTAGTCACATCTTCAGGCCCTTCTTACATTATTTTTGCTTTCCACTTTGAATTTTTATTCTCAGAAAAAATAGAAGATTTACTGTTATGTATACAACTGCATCATTGTAAAAACAGTATAAATAATATCATCGCACTTGTGAAAGAATATTATACTCACCAGTTGACGTGTATTGGATGCATGGCGTGATTTGTTTACTCTTGAACATTGGCAAAAATTGAACATTTTCGCTACTTTGAGCTCAATTTCAAGGTACTTGTCATCGTAAAACCAATCAAAATCATCTCTATTTCTGTAATATATCTTCCATTCTATCAAATGAGTCGCTGTTTTAAACGAAAACTACGGTCATTTTTTTTTTCTCATGCAGTGTGTGCTGCAGGATTTTTTTATATACTGTGCACACTCACCACACAGACCCATTCTTTCATATGTAGGCCTACCAGCCATTTCCTGCTTAATTTGAGGCTGCTAGAATTTACGCGTACTAGTACGGCACCGACCCTGGCGCGTAAAATGTACTAGTACGGCACCGACCCCAAAAGGGTTAAGGTTAATAAAAGTACCATCCGACTTACGACCTGCTCGACATACGACCACTCGTGCTTACAACCGTACATCTGGCAGCATATGCAGTAGTAAAATATTTAGTAAAAAGTAACATACGATACTATGTAGGTACAGTGGTCCCTCGACTAACGTAATTAATCCGTTCCAGGAGCTATTACTTAACATGAAAAATACGTAATTCGAAACCTTATTTCCCATAAGAAATAATGTAAATACAATTAATCCGTTTCCACCCTAAAATTTTCACCAAAAATTCATTTTTTTAAAGAATAAATACTATACAGTGGTCCCTCGGTTTTCGTGCATCTCCAAACTCAAACATTTATGTAAGTGTATTTTCGTAAGTGCTGTTGCAAGTGTATTTTTGGGGGTCTGAAATAGACTAACCTACGTGACATTATTTCTTAAGGAAGTAAATTCATTCGGTAATGGCACTTGAGCAGCATTCCGGTACTGTAGTTTTACATACAGAAAACAATGAGAAATAAATATAAAGCACTAATTTTAATGGATAAATGAACATTTGAATCAGTTTTACCTTTACTGAAGACTCTTGTTGGCGTATGAGAGAGGCAGGAGAGTTTGTTTTGAGGCAGGACAAGATAGCCCTTCAATACGACACTAATATGAACTCTGCGGCTTATTTATCTAGCACAATTCATGTAATATGACATAATAAATAATATTAATAACATAGAAACATGATATAAACTCTAGAATGAATAAAACATGTCAGTACGAATCTAAGAACTGGTGGAGTGTCTCGTGTTGTTGTTGGTTATAGGGCCACTGACCATAAGCCGTGGTGGTAGTCGGTTTCAGCAGAAAGCAACCACCACTATCACACAAACAATGTGCATAATTTATAAATAAGAAACATTTACGTACACTTTAATTTATAAATAAGAAATATTCACACTTATATAAATAAGAAATACATTCTTACACTTACACTTGGAGGAGATGGTGGCACAGTACTGCGTTCTTGTCAGTGTCCCTATAATCTCAAACACTGTAGAAGTTAAGTTTTGAGACGTCATTTTCTATCGATTAATTGCTTAACTTACTTAAGTAAGTTTATTCAGGTATACACAAATCCAGTTATACATAGATTATCATACATAGCAGCATATGTGTAGAAAACCTACGATAACCCAAAAAAGTCAGACAGAGTGACTTATTTCCATTGCTACACTTTATCACTGGCTGGTACTATAGCCTTTATCGACTTGTGAAGCTTATTTGGACCCATGGTGACTTATTTCACAGTGACAATCACTAAACCACCAAAAAAGACACCAAATGTATTGTGAATGTTTGAAAGAGCATGCTGGGTAATGTTCTCTCAAGTGTAAACAACGCTTCACTGGCGTCCTGCTCAGGGCAGGCGCGGCGCAGGCTGACAGGTCTAATACGTTACGATACACGAGTCCATTTACGATACACGATATCGAAAAAAGCTTACGTTACGCGATTTTTACGATATATGAGCCTTACGTTACTCGGGGGTCCAGTGTACTTTATATAGCAAAGGTTTGACATTATGCCCTACCCAGTATGTCGGCAATTTTCTAAGGTTTGACTTGTGTTCATTTTGACTTAGGAACGGTTGGTCGGAACCAAGCTCTGTCGTAAGTCGGATGGTACTTGTAATAGCTTTTCCCTTGATTTTGTCCCACAGGGCTATGTTCCTGGTGCTATTTTTTCCTACTTGCTATTAATAACCCTGCCTCTGTTCCTTTCTATATTTGGTCGTCTCTTTGTGTTGACGATTTTGCTATAGCTTGTGCAGGCGCTCACTCACCTTGTATTGGCCTCCTGTTTGCTATTGATTGTGCTTTCCATTGGACGTCTACTCGTGGGTTTAAACTTACTGTTGCTAAAATGCACCGAATGTCCTGGAAGCTTCGCATAACCTCCCAGAAAGCTGCTTATCAAAGCCACTTGAACCTTCTTAAAACTCTAGCTCATCTTTCTTGGGGAGCTGATAGACAACCCCTTCTTTGCCTGCCTTCTGCCCTAATCTTAACTAGACTATGACCTCTAGTGTATTAAACATCTGCCAATCCATGAAATATTACTGTTTGAACCATTAATTGTAATATTGTTTTTATTATGTGCAACTTCAAGATTGTTATTCTTATATACAGTGGAACCCCGAGTTTTGGCTGTAATTCGTTCCAAGAGCTAGGCCGAAAGTCGAAGCGGCCGAAAGTCGAAGCAGTATTTCCCATAAGAAATGTAAAGTAAAGTAAATTTTATTTCATTGCAGATTGCAGATTACATTAATCCGTTCCAGACACCCAAAAATATTCACAAAAAATACATTTTTTAAAGAATAACTATAGTTTTACATACACAAAACAATTATAAATATATATAAAGTAATAAATTTATAATTAAACATTTAAATAAACATTTAAAATAACTTTTACTTACCTTTATTGTAGAGACTTGCTGGCATCTGGAAGATAGGGAGGAGGAGAGGGGGAGGGAGCACTCATTGTTTGGAAGGGGAATCCCCCTCCATAAGGACTTCAGGTAACAAGTCCCTCTCTGAGGTTACTTCCCTTTGTCTTTTAATGCCACTAGGACCAGCTTGAGAGTCACTAGACCCCTGTCGCACAAAATAACTGTCAAGAGTGCTCTGTTTCTGGCGCCTCTTTAAGATGTCCCTAAAATGGGACATTTTGTCATTGAACATGTTGCAGAGATGGGTTGTTTCAGCTTGCTCAAGGTGGTATTTCTCCTCGAAGCTTTGCAGCTTATTCCACATTCCACACATGTCCTTAAGCACTGAAGAAGGCACCTCCTTCACTCCCTCTTCTTCCTCCTCTCCCTGTGAAGCAAGTTCCTCAACTGTGGTCTGATGCCGTTGCAGATGAAGCTCTTGCAGCTTGTCAGTGGTTAGCTCTTACCTGTGGTCATCCACCAACTCTTCTACATCCTCGCCACTCACCTCCAACCCCAGGGACTTGCCCAATGCCACAATACCTTCCACAACAGGCAGAGGGTCGTCAGGGTCAGTCTCAAACCCTTCAAAATCCCTCTGGACAACACAATCTGGCCACAATTGTCTCCAAGCAAAGTTCAAAGTCCTGGAAGTCACTCCCTCCCAAGCCTTACCTATAAGGCTTATGCAGTTGTTGATACTGAAGTGATTCCTCCAGAACTCTTAGGGTCAACTCAGTGTCCGAGGTCACTTCAAAGCACTTTTCAAACACTGCTTTGGTGTACAGTTTTTTGAAGTTTCAAATGACCTGCTGGTCCATGGGCTGGATGAGAGGAGTGATGTTAGGAGGCAAGAACTACACTGTGATGAACCTGAAGTCCCTAGACAAAAAGTCTGCCAAGTTTGGAGGATGAGCAGGAGCATAGTCCAGTACCAGGAGGCACTTGAGTGGCAATTTCTCTTCCTGGAGGTATTTTTTCACACTGGGGCCAAACACTTTATAGACCCACTTTATGAAAATTTGCCTTGTGACCCATGCCTTATTGTTAGCCTTCCACATCACACACAATCTATCCTTGACGACATTGTGTTTCTTGAACACACTGGGATTTTCTGAGTGATACACGAGTAAAGGCTTCACTGTAAAATCCCCACTAGTGTTAGAACAAAACAAGAGAGTTAGCCTGTCTTTCATAGGCTTGTGTCCTGGCAGTGCCTTTTCCTCCTGAGTAATGTAGGTCCTCTTTGGCATTTTCTTCCAAAACAGGCCTGTTTCGTCACAATTAAACACTTGTTGGGGTTCAAATTTTTTAGTGTTACGTACCCCTTAAATTCAGTTATGAATTTTTCAGCCGCACGTTTGTCTGAACTGGCTGCCTCACCATGCCTTATCACACTGTGTATGCCACTACACTTCTAAAATCAGTCAAACCAGCCTCTGCTAGCCTTAAACTCACTAACATCAGCAGTTCCAGGCATTTTCTTGACAAGATCTGCGTGCAACTGCCTTGCCTTTTCACATTTGATGGCCTCGAAAATACTATCACCTGCTATCTGTTTATTGTTTATCCACACCATCAACAACTTCTCAACCTCTTCCACTGTTTTTGATCTATTTTTGGCAAACATGTCAACACCTTTTGCAACATCAGCTTCCTTGAGTTCCTTTCTCTTTGCCAGGATAGAATGATAGATTTGTTTTTTCCGTACATCCTGGCAAGCTCCCCCACACGTACGCCACTCATATTTTTCTACTATCTCCTTCAGTTCTATGGTGTTCCTCACTTTCTTTACCACAGGGGTGCCACTAGGAAGCTTCTTTGGACCCATGGTGACTTTATTTCACAGTCACAATCAATAAACAATCACTAAACACAATGAATTTATTGTTAAATGTTTGGATGAGCACACAGGGTAATGTTCACTCAAGGGTAAACAACGCTAGACTGGCTCACGGCGCCTGCGCGATGAGGCGCGCAAGCGTGGGCAGGTGGACAGGTCTGGTACGCTGGCCGAAACTCAGGGCAACCTCCCAAACTCTGGACAAAATTAGGCCCCAAAAAGCTACCGAAACTCGAAGTGGCCGATGCTAGGGGTGGCCGTAACTCTGGGTTTCACTGTAAATCTCCACCTTGACTACCTCATATTAGTATTAAGATTAAATAAAGATTTATTAAAAAGTTAACCACTATTATCTTGTCTAGATTTAACCCTTTTGGGTTGGTGCCGTACTAGTACGTTTTACGAGCAGGGGTTGGTGCCGTACTAGTACGCCCAAATTCTAGCGGCCTCAATTTAAGCAGAAAACGTCTGGTAGGCATACATATGAAAGAATGGGTCTGTGTGGTCAGTGTGTGCAGTATAAAAAAAATCCTGCAGCATACACTGCATAATGAGAAAAAAAAAACTGACCGTTTTTTTCGATTAAAACGGCGACTTTGCAGTCAATTTTCGTATGGTATTTATTGATGTATTCTCGTTTTCTTGGTCTCATTTGATAGAATGGAAGATATATTATAGAAATAGAGATGATTTTGATTTGTATGACAATGACAAGTACCTTGAAATTGAGCTCAAACTAGCGAAAATGTTCGATTTTTGACAATGTTCAAGAGTAAACAAATCACACCATGCTTCTAATACACATCAACTGGCAAGTCTTATATTCATGCACAAGTGCTCTGATATTATTTATACCATTTTTACAATGATGCAGTTGTATACATAACAGTAAATCTTCTATTTTTGTGTGAGAATAAAAATTCAAAATGGAAAGCAAAAGTAATGGAACAGGGGCCTGGAGACGTGGCTAATGAACAGAGAGCATGTTATTTTAGTGCCAGGAATGTCTGCATTGTTTACTCTGGACCCTATTTTGAAATTGGCATCGTTTGAAATTTGTGGGAAATTGGAAAATTGCCATTTTCTGACCACTATTTTGGGTAGATGAAATTGGTAAATAGGCAGTTTCTTGTATTCAATCGATAGAAGAAATAGCTATAATTTTAGGAGACTGAAACATTGGAATTTGTCGAAAAGAGTGCTCGAAGTGGGTGAAATCGCCGATGCGTCAGTGTCATAGATACCGCGAACTTTGTGAAAGCAAAATTCTGTTAATTTTTGATAAAATTTCATAATTTTGGTGGCGTTATGATAGGAAGAAGATCCCCTATCATTTCATAAGACAAATTATTTTTTTTTTCCAAAATATTTTCGACCCCAGGAACACGTTTCCGAGAAGGCCTGTCGACCCCCAAAGGGTTAAGTAGCTATTATATATACAGTGGTCTCTCGACTAATGTAGTTAATCCATTCCAGGAGCTATTAACACGAAAAATACTTAATTCTAAACCTTATTTCCCATAAGAAATAATGTAAATACAATTAATCCGTTCCACTCAAAAATATTGACATACTAAATAATAAAAAACAATATATTCAAATTTTTTTTTTAATGTGTTCACGTTCTCTCCGAGTTCTGAGAATTAACAGTATAGATTTGAGTGCACCAGATCTACCTTGTCTGTTAATCACTACCTTCTTGTAAATATATTTCCTTAGAATTCGTAGATCACATGAAGACAAATTCGATCGATCGAAATAATCCCTTTTTTTTTTTCTCTTTTTTCATGACTTTCTAGAAATGAGCTCATTTAATTAATTAATTCCTATGTATCATGATATATCATATAGTAAAGTAGATTGTTTTCCGTCACGATAAGCTCCATGCGAAGTATAATATTCAACTGTTGTGTACTTTGATATTGTATAGAATCAGCTCAGAGTCGTACGCATTTTGTCTTTAGTTTGTATAGATGTATGTCGAGACGACATACGTACCGTAGCCAAGCTGTCACTGTAAGCTCAATGATAGTTCATAGGGTATAACCGTTTCTGCTCACGTGATCAACCGATGATCAACCGTTAGCCCAATGTCAAAGGTCACCCAATGTCAAAGGTCAACCCTTTTGAATGCCTTGAGCCCTGCTCGGGGCAGTGCCTCAGTTACCAACCCGACACAGTGTAGGACGGACATAGGCCTGCGACTCTGAAATTCCACCCTGTCTATTCGACCTTAATTCACCAATTTACCATCCCAATCTCGTCTGTTCATTACTCAATCTACGAAAGAATCTCCACGCAACAGCTCAGGGTGGTGTTTTTCAACAAAACTTTGCACATCGTTCCACTTGGAACAAATTTCCTTAAGCACTGAAGAAGGCACCTCCTCTCTCTCCCTCCTCCTGTGAAGCAATAACCTCAGCTGTGGTCTGTTGCTGTTCCAGATGAAGCTCTTGCAGCTCTTCAGTTGTTAGCTCTACCCTGTGCTTCTCCACCAACTCTTCCACAATATCTTCCACAACATCTTCCACAACAGGCACAGGGTCGTAGGGTCAGCCTCAAATCCTTCAAAATCCCTCTTTTTCAACACAATCCGCCAAGTGGTCTCTAAGCAGAGTTCAAAGTCCTGAAGTCACTCCTCCCAAGCTTACCTATAAGGCCTATGCAATGGACAATATTGAAGTGATCTTTCCAGGACTCTCTAGGTCAATTCAGAGACTGAGGTCACATCACAGCACCTTTGAAACATTGCTTTGGTGTACAGTTTCTGAAGTTTGCAATGACCTGCTGATCCATGGGCTGGAGTGGTGTTAGGAGGCAAGAACTTCACTGTGATGAAACTGAACTCATCAGACAAATAGTCTCCCAAGTTGCAGGATGAGCAGGAGCATTGTCCAGTATCAGGAGGCACTTGAGTGGCAATTTTTTCCAGGAGGTATTTCTTCACACTAGGCCAAACACTCCAGTCAACCATTCCACAAAAAGTCCTTAGTGACCCATGCATTAGTGTTAGCCTTCCAATACACACAGATTATTCCTGTTAACATTGTGTTTCTTGAAGGCTCTGGGATTTTCTGCGTGATACACCAGTAAAGGCTTCACTTTAAAATCACCTCTGGCATTGGCACAAAGCATAAGAGTTAGCCTGTCTTTCATGGCTTGTGTCCTGGCAGTGCCTTTTCCTCCTGAGTAATGAAGGTCCTGTTGGGCATTTTCTTCCAAAACAGGCCTGTTTCATCACAATTAAACACTTGTTGGGGTCCGAATTTTTCAGTGTCTACGAACCCCTGGAATTCCTGCACAAACTTTTCAGCTGCACGTTTGTCTGAGCTGGCTGCCTCACCATGTCTCGCAACACTGTGTATGCCACTACGTTTCTTAAACCTCTCAAACCAGCCTTTGCTGGCTTTAAAATCACTCGCCTCACTGCGTGCAACTTCCTTGCCTTTTCACAAATTATCGCCGTGGAAATATTATCACCCGCTATCTGTTTTTCATTGATCCACACCCCCAACAACTTCTCAACCTCATCCACTGTTTTCGATCTATTTTCCGTTAACATATCAACCCCTTTTGCAACATTAGCTTCCTTGATCTCATTTCTCTTTGCCAGGATAGAGCTGATAGTAGATGGGGTTTTCTTGTACATCCTGGCAAGCTCACTCAGACGTACGCCACTCTCATATTTTTCTATAATCTCTTTCTTCAGTTCGATGGTGTTCCTCACTCTTTACCACTGGGGTGCCACTAGGAAGCTTCTTTGGACCCATGGTGACTTATTTCACAGTGACAATCACTAAACCACCAAAAAGACACCAAATGTATTGTGAATGTTTGAAAGAGCGTGCTGGGTAATGTTCTCTCAATGGTAAACAACGCTTCACTGGCGTCCTGCGAGGGCAGGCGTGGAGCAGGCGGACAGGTCTAATACGTTACGATCAAGAGTCCATTTACACACATATCGAAAAAGCTTACGTTACACAATTTTTACGATATATGAGCCTTATGTTACTCGGGGGTCCACTGTACTGGGATTAGTCTGCCCGAAATGGCCCAGCATGATAGTGGCTTTCTTTGTACTTAACAAACCAAAATTGTAATTACACATTGTAACCTTTGCAAAGAAATAAAATCTTTCATTTTTTACAGTGACCATCTACATTCCTCATTCTCCCCTCACTATTTCTGAACCTCCCATTTATTGGCTTTTTGGTCATTCCCATTTGAGAATCTATATGTAGAAGCAAATGTGGGATCTTTGCATGATTGGGGCAATGCCCATTGTCTCAGTTATTTTGTCCCCTTCCATTTTCATGGTCCTTTCATGTACTATAGGACTGTTATGGTTATCAGTAAGATTAATTAGTTTAATCATTGCCCCATTTATTATGCCCCTTTCCTCTCTGAACATTATTCACACTTGCCTTCCCTTAATTTACCTCCCCCTTTTACATTCACCCTGCATCTTACTTTTCCTTCCTCCTTGGAAGCCATGTTTCTTCCCACTTTCATGTGTAAAAGCTTACCTGCCTGCTGTAACTTCATGTTTGCTCCTTTTTGAACACTTCCATTGTCATTATCATTCTCATGCTATTATAGTGTACACTGATGGTTCTAAATTCCCTAATGGTGTTGGGTATGTATCTCTTAACTCTGCAACTGCTGGCAAGAACATTGGTCCAAGTTGGACCACAACAAATTGTTTTTTGTCAAACTAAGTTTAGGATTCTGGCCATCTTCCCACCACAGTCATGTTTGGGCAACCACACTCTTCCACTTGTGTATCAGCCACACACGCCTCTTGCAGTGTGAGGACTGTCAGGTTAGGTTGCACTGTCAATTCTCCATATATTAATAGATTATCTTATCTATCAGTGGGCACGCAGAATTCACTTTAGACACTTCCACCGTCCCAA
>WNWK01023451.1:0-31076 GCA_009830355.1 Cherax destructor
CAATATAGAAACTGTAATATGCCAATACATCACCTTTACCATTAATATATAAACTAATTGTTAATTTCTTAAATATTTAAATTCCAGTACCTAAATTTTGTAAACCTAGTTAATCATTACAATTACCTAACCTTACTATTTGTATAATCATTGTGTCACTATAGAGTAAGACCTATCATAAGACTGCCTGAAAAGCCTAGGCATACCTAGGCATATTATTGGCCATCTTGTAATATCTACTTCATAAAATGCATAATTATAAGTACACCCCACCTTGTATATTACCAGAAATAAAGAATTTGAATTTGAATTTGAATCTATATCTATATGTCCTATATCTCTGTCTCTCTCTCACATGTACACTTAAGTACAGTTTTTATACATAGTGTAAATTACCTAGGATAACCCAAAAATTCCAGGCAAAGTGCTATACAATGCTTGTAGATATAATACATAATAAGCATGGAACCCCCTGGCAAGTAATACGCATCGTCACTTCTGCATCATGTATAATACCTGTTGGCTTACGAGACGAACTCTGAGACTGAGACAAGCAGACGGAAAGACATACACAGGCAGACAGATAAGCAGAGTTAGACAGACATAAGCAGAGCTAGACAAACAGACAGATAGATAGACAGACAGACAGATACAGACAGACAGACAGATACAGACAGACAGACAGATACAGACAGACAGACAGATATTGAAAAAGGGAGGGTTCCCTCCAGCACTGCTGACATTTATCAAATTTCACTGGGCTGTCAAGAGTTATCTGACACTTGTCAACACACCATTCTTCAAGGAGTTTCATATATACTCCAGGATGTCTAAAACATTGCTGGGACCTATAAATACTTCGTATATATTTATAGACAATAGTAAATGACCAAGGAAGGTGAAACTGTTCACCTGTTGGTGTGATTGTGACTATTTGAGTACTATTTCAGTACATAATATTAGTGTTAGAACAAAGATTGGCTATGAAATCACAAGAACTATTGTAAATTGTAATTATCAGAACATAAAAATTATATAAATTAAAATGAAAACTAGAAAAAAAAAAGTATATCGGCATTACTTCTGCAAGCGGCAGGACTTGATGTTGCCGTCAGGTGAGCATCCATTACCAAATTGGCGGGCTTATATCTCGGTAAGTACTGGCCACCTAAAAGTTTTTTTTTTAGCCTATCCTGTTTATAAAAATGTGCTCTTCATAAAAAAAAAAATGATTTTTTTTTTTTTTCAAAATATTCAGTTAGATACGCGAGTGAACGTATATCTACGTGTGGACAGTTTAAGGGTTAAAAAAATATGACTAAAATTTGTTTTAGTTTTTTTAACCCTCTCACTGTCAAGACCCCTAAACTTTCACTGTCAAGACCCCTGCTTACAAACTTTCACTGTCAAGACCCCTGCTTACAAACTTTCACTGTCAAGACCCCTGCTTACAAACATTCACTGTCAAGACCCCTGCTTTCAAACTTTCACTGTCAAGACCCCTGCTTACAAACTTTCACTGTCAAGAAAGACCCCTACTTACAAACTTGCTCTCATTGTTGAATTTAAAAAAAAAAACAATTATTTTTTCTTATGAAATAATAGAAAATCTTTTCTCAATGGTAATGACACCAAAAGTACGAAATTTGATGGAAAACTTACGAAATTACGCTCTCGTGAAGTTAGCGGTCTCGGCAATATTTACACATCGGCGATTTTGCCCACTTTGAGCCCTATTTTTGGACAATTCCATTGTTCCAGTCAACCAAACTCATAGCTATTTCACTAGAACTCCATTTCTTCTATCGATTGAGTACAAGAAACCGCCCATTTGCCGATTTCAACTACCCAATAAAGTGATCAGAAATTGGTAATTTGACCAATTTCATACACAATTCAAGTAAGGCCACTTTCAAAATAGGGTCCAGAATTAACAATACAGTGGTCCCTCGGTTTTCGTGCATCTCCAAACTCGAACATTTATGTAAGTGTATTTTCGTAAGTGCTGTTGCAAGTGTATTTTTGGGGGTCTGAAATAGACTAACCTGCATGACATTATTTCTTAAGGAAGTAAATTCGTTCGGTAATGACACTTGAGCAGCATTCTGGAACGAATTTTCGGCGAAAACCGAGGGACCACTGTACAAACATTCCTAGCACTAAAATAACATTTTCTCTGTTCATTAGTCACATCTCCAGGCCCCTTTTATATTACACTTGCTTTCCATTTATAATTTTTATTCAAACAAAAAATAGAGGATTTACTGTTATGCAGACTACTGCATTATTGTAAAAATGGTATAAATAAAATCAGCACATTTGTGAAAGCATATTATACCCACCAGTTGACGTGTATTGGACACATGACGTGATTTGTTTACTCTTGAACATTGGCAAAAATCGAACATTTCTGCTACTTTGAGGTCAATTTCAAGGTACTTTTAGTCCATAAACCATTCAAAATCATCTCTATTTCTGTAATATATCTTTCATTCTATCAAATGAGACCAGGAAATCGAGAATACAATCATAAATACCATGCGAAAATACACTGTGAAGTCGGTGTTTTAAACCAGAAACAGTTTTTTCTCATTATGCACTGCGTGCTGCAGGATTTTTTTTATATTGCACCCACTGACCACTCAGACCCATTCTCTCATGTGTAGGCCTACCAGCTTTCTTCTGCAAGATTGGAAGCCGCTAGAATTTTGGCGTAATACTGTGGCACCAACACTGGCTTGCAAGCCGTAATATTACGGCACTGACAGTGAAAGGGTTAAGGTTTAGCAATACAATCACTCCTCACTTAACATCGGAGTTGCGTTTCTAAGACCACATTGGTTAACGAATTCGTCACTAAGCAAGGAGCATACTTTAATGGTAGTGGGTCTATGTCAACCATCTTTGATATTGTTTTAATGTCACCTTTATTTAGGTATGCATACTGGTCAGTGAGCCCGTCGTAAGTCCGAGGTGTCGGTAACTGAGTACATTGCTAAGTAAGGAGAGGCTGTATAGGCACTCCTCACTTAACGACCAAGTTCCATTCCTAATAGTAGGTCGGTAAGTGAATTGGTCATTAGGCGAGGATCCGCCCCTTACCGATATTTCAAGCAGACTGTACTGGTAGTGGGTTTGTGTCAACCATCTTTAGATATTGTTTTAATCTCACCTTTGCAACATTTATAGTATTTTTAGTTTATTAAAAATAGAACTAGGCATTAAAAACAATAAAAAAGTAAAATATGCATACAGTACACTGGTCAAAGAGCAGTGAGGAGTACCTGTAGTTATATTCTTTCGCAAGTTATTTACACTAGTTTTATGGTGTTTGTCGTCATTTTAAGGCATTATATCCGGTTTACGTCAAAAACCGGGATTACGTCACGGCTCTTGGAACCAATTAATGATATAGGGCAGGGTATGACTGTACATAACTACAGTTTGAAATGCTGTGTATTATATAAATATCTAGTGTACAGTACTTGTTTTGGACCTGTACTTGTTACATTTCAGTCATGTATCACTGTATTTGTATAGTAACACAACCTTGCCAGTGAATACCACAAAATTTATCAAGTTGTTTTCAGGTAACCTCAATAATGGGGTTAAAAACCTCTCTACTACACAAGGGTCGTTTAAAGTAAAGTAAATTTTATTTCTTTGCAGATTGCAGATTACATAGGTATTGGTGATTACAATGTAAATTGAGTGCAAGGAGAGCCACTGACATGCCATGGTATTAGGGGCAGCTTAATCTATTAACTTAAAGACTATGTACTTAATATTAGAGAAATTTATTGAGTTTATTCTAGTTAAAAATTGTTTTCAAAATTACAATATGATGAAATTGTACTGTTTAAATTATTATATGATGATATTAGATTGTTACAGGTGTTTAGATTCTCGAATGGTAATATGGAATTGAGATTATCTTAAGGAAAATAACATTGAGCATTTTTGACATTAACTTATAATATGAGTATTTAGTTTTGATTGAGTAGGGGGTAACATAATAGTAACATATTATTAAAAATTGAGATTATCATATAGGAAAGTAATAATGAGCATTTTTCAAAGTAGTTTATAGTATGATCATTTAGTTTTGGGTGAGTAGGTGGTTTTTGAGTTGAGTCTTAAATTGATTTTCAGACAAGATTATCTTAATATTTACTGGTAATGAATTCCAGATTCTGGGGCCCTTTATGTGCATAGAATTTTTACATAGGTTGATATGAACATGGGGTATATAAAAAAGTGATCTGTGTCTTGTGTTGTGGTCATGTGTCCTATTAAAGTTGGTGAGGAGAATTTTGAGCAGAGGGTTTATATTAGAGTGTAAAGTTTTATATATGTAGTAGGCACAAGAGTAAGTATGAATGTTCTTTACGGTGAGTAGTTTTAGACTTTTGAATATTGGTGGAGTATGCTGTCTAGAGTGGGAATTTGTTATCATTCTGACTGCGGCCTTTTGTTGTATTATGAGTGGTCTAAGGTGATTTAATGTTGTTGATCCCCATGCACAGATTCCATAGGTGAGATAAGGGTAGATAAGTGAATGATATAGTGCAAGGAGAGCTGATTGTGGTACATAATAGCGTATCTTTGATAATATGCCTACTGTCTTCAAGATTTTCTTGGAAATTTGTTGTATGTGTGTTTGGAATTTAAGGCTACTGTCAAGGTGGATTCCTAGGAATTTTCCCTCTGTGAGTCTTGTGATGGGTGTGCCATTGAGCGTTATGTTAAGTGGAACATTTGTGGCTTTGCTTCCAAACTGTATGAAGTAGGTCTTGTTAGTATTGAGAGTAAGCTTGTTAGTCGTCATCCATGTTGATATTTTCTGTAATTCGGCATTAACAGTGTTGGCCAGTATAACTGGATTTGGGTGAGAGAAGACATATGTTGTGTCATCTGCAAATAAAATGGGTTTGAGTAGTTGTGATGCATTCGGTAGGTCATTTATGTAAATGAGGAATAGGAGTAGCCCCAGGACACTTCCTTGAGGGACTCCGACTGTAATTTGTTGTGTGGAAGAGTTCGCTCCATTTGTGTACACGTATTGGCTTCTGTTGGTGAGGTATGACTTTTTTTAAGGCTGTACTTACCCGTGTCTCCACCAGACAAGCATAATTTGCTCCCTAAAGTAGGAAATAGTTATATATACACAGTGAAATACACCTCTCAGTGTATATATCATGTGTTCCATGTGTGTTGTAAGAGGCGACTAAAATGCCAGGAACAAGGAGCTAGTAACACCTGTATAAATTGCTAAATGCTGGCAGCAAGGTGCTAGTAACACCTGTATAAATTACTAAATGCCAGGAGCAAGGTGCTAGTAACACCTGTATAAATTACTAAATGTAAAAAGAAGAAAAACTTTCATTTCTTCTGTTTTGCGTTACGTTGCCTCAGTGGGAGACGGCCGATGTGTTTAAAAAAAAAAAAAAAAATCCTGTTATTTTCGTATATGTCCTGTGTTATCTTCGTATATGTCCTGTGTTATCTTCGTTTATGTCCTGTGTTATCCTCGTATATGTCCTGTGTTATCCTCGTATATGTCCTGTGTTATCCTTGTATATGTCCTGTGTTATCCTCGTATATGTCCTGTGTTATCCTCGTATATGTCCTGTGTTATCCTCGTATATGTCCTGTGTTATCCTTGTTTGTATATGTCCTGTGTTATCCTTGTATATGTCCTATGTTACCCTGTATATGTCCTGTGTTACTTTCTTTTGTATATGTCCTGTGTTATCCTGTATATGTCCTGTAGTTATCCTCGTATATGTCCTGTTACCTTTAGTCCTTGTATCTCGTATATGTCCTTGTGTTAGTCCTTCCTTGTATATGTCCTTGTTTCTGTATATCTTTACCCTTGTATATGTCCTGTGTTATCCTCATATATGTCCTGTGTTATCCTCGTATATGTCCTGTGTTATCCTCGTATATGTCCTGTGTTACCCTTGTACAGTGGACCCCCGAGTTTCGTAAACCCCGGAAATCGTACATTTATGTAAGTATAATATTGTAAGTGCTTGTGGAAAAGTATTTTTGGGGGTCTGAAATAGACTAACCTACGTGACATTTTTCCTTAAGGGAGTAAATTCGTTCGGTAATGGCACTTGAGCAGACTTCAGGAGTGAAGTTTTTACGAAACTCGGGGTTCCACTGTATATGCTCCCAGCATTTTAGTCGCCTCTTACGATATATGGATCCACGTTATTACGACTTTATTCTCTAGTAATATTGCTGTAATTTTGTAAGTATGTATGCACAAATAAAGGACACCATTATTCATGTTTAATGACCAAAGATGTACACTAATGTATAGAAAATATGAGCTGTGAATTGTCAGTATTCTTAGTAACACAAATTATCATTATTTTTAGTAACAAATTACTCTGATGAGTTGAGCATCTGAGCATTGTTTTATACATTTTGAAGATTATATAATTCAACTAACCTTGTAGGTTTTGTGGGCATAGGTTATTTGCTTGTCTAATGAGTCATCTAAGTGTCTGCCAGGCAGACGAGCGATGACAACATTGGCTGTAATGCCCTTCGGCTTCTGTGAATGTTCCTAACTCTGCTAGACTGCCGTTACACCTGCATTGTGGCATCTCTCTAGATTCTAGCATTGACTTTCTAGGTAACTTAGTTGATTATAGTCAATAATAAAGATTACAATTTTCACATATGAGGTGACCCAAGCTTCAGTCACCAGAGGTCACAGTATGACCTCTGGTCACTGAGGTCACAGTATAAACATTCAGCTACGTTCAATGTTTATAATGTTAGTCGTGAACCACATACAGGAAAAACTTTAAACATAATGGAAATAGCATGTTGAATGTATTTAATAGTTAATGTATTTTCTTTTTATTTTGTGGTTCATTGCATTATACATCGGCTGGCCTGGCTGTGCATGTTATGAATTGTTCAAATTTTATTCTAAAAAAAATTCATCTATGCTAAATAGTTCGTTAATATTTAGAATTTATTTGTAAATATTCAGGTATTTGTGAGCCATGGATAGTTATTCGATCTCTAGATCTTTTTCGTTGAATTTATAAGTCATTACAAAAAAAGCCTAGATGGGGTCTGTATAATTTTTTAGGCACTTTGCAGATGCAAGGCATTTTCATTCAGAATTTTATGCAATAGTCCTATGCAATAGAAAATATATATCTACTACTATATTTAAAATATATCAGTAATCTTTTCAATACAAAATTAATAAGAATTTTGAATAATATCTCTATTTCCTCTTGGAAAATGTCAGAATATTTTTAATAACATTTTTAATTTCAACTTGCATGATGTGCATTGACTTGCAATATTCATATTGGTTGGTTAATGGGGTTTAAAGTCTATCTACTACACGATGATCATTAAGACTGTATATGAACCTTTTCACTGCCAGACAATAATACTTTAATCCCTAAAATAATACTAATAATATTAAAATATTATTTTAATACCTAAAATAAACTGTTTCAATTACATTTGCTATTATTGGGCTACTATATACAGTGGTCCCTCGGTTTTCGTGCATCTCCAAACTCGAACATTTATGTAAGTGTATTTTCGTAAGTGCTGTTGCAAGTGTATTTTTGGGGGTCTGAAATAGACTAACCTACGTGACATTATTTCTTAAGAAAGTAAATTCGTTCGGTAATGACACTTGAGCAGCATTCTGGAACGAATTTTCGGCGAAAACCGAGGGACCACTGTACAATTGTTTTATAGCAGAGTTTGCTATATTACCTAAATGTTCAAGAGAATTTAATGATGTGATAAGAACTAAGGATAAGTTGTATTAAACAACTGTCATTGAATAAACAGAAGGATGGAAGAGCGGCTTGAACTGTTGTCCGTAAATTGACAGTCCGACGCTCTACTGTTGGGTTACACTTGGTGCCTCTGACGGAATATAATATATAGTAGGTCCTTGACTTATGAACACGTTGAGAATCTTCTGTACTGTGTATAATATCATTATTATATCATTATTGTGTATTATATCATTATTATACACAATACAGGTCCCCAACATGTTTGTATCTTGAGGACTTACTGTCCAGTAAGTATTAGTTCCGATCCTTTCATATTAGAAGCCCGGGCAGCCAAGGCGGTAAAGCATCGGATTGTTAATTTACGGACCACAGTTCTAACCCCTCAACCATCCTACTCTCAATTTATGGACTGCACTTCTAACCCCTCGACCATCCTACTGTCAATTTACAGACCGCAGTTTGAACCCTCAACCATTATACTCATTTTATAAGTAGTTACGAGAATAGTCAAGTGATCGGAACTATTCATGGCTGACAGCACCTGTTGTAGTAGTTGCTTGACCGAGAGTTCGTCCGGCCGACAGGACAGGTAAAGGCTCCACTGCCGACCATGATTTGGAGGGCAAAGTTTTCACTGTTACTGCAAATGTTATAATATTTTGTGATGCACTTAATGAGTTAACTAATGTAGTTTGTTTGGATTCGGTGCGGATGGACAGATTTTGGTGAAAGATGGAATGGAGCGATGCGAGTGTGTGAGTGCGTTTGTTTGAAGTGAAGATATGCAAGTTGGCAAAAGTTGGAAATTTTCTCATGGTTACGGAGCTCTCCGATAAAGCTATTCTGTAGAGCCATTTTTTTTAAATGCGACTGAAAAAGTACTTCCAGTATTGAATACCGTGCTGAAAGGCCTTCGTAGTACATGCTATTCAGTTTTGGATGACTTTTTCAAATGTTTAAAAAAAACAACAACTATATAACAGCTTTATAAAAGAACTGACCAGTAATATATTTAAAATTCTTATTTTATGCATATTTAAAATTCCTACTGGTAAAAAAATTAATGATAATAAATCCCCCCCAAAAGTAATTTAGGGTTTTATATTTATATATTTTTATTTTTGGTTATATTATGCTTGTATTTTAAGCAAGTCAAAAATTCACAAATCTTTTACTAAACACAATACTTAACACTGGCATATTTTTTGCTTATGAAGGCTACTTTGTCACATATTTTATAGAATTTTTTATATGCACCATAATTTTTTTATGCATGGGTATGACACGGAAGAATCGAGCTGATCATTTTTGCACCCATTATAATAGGTCGTTAGTGTTCCGCTAATAGTTTTACACAGTGGGCTGTTAGTTGCCTCTATTCTGTCGCATTCTGTTCGCTTCTATTCGCTAGCTGTGAATAGAATGCAAGGCATTGTTGAGAATAAGGATGAACACGACATTTTAATCGTGGTGAAAATGCCTTAAAGCAATACTGAATTTTGTGTATGTAAAATATAATAAGAATTCAAAATTATGGAAATGTAAAATTGTATTTCTGATTTTTAATTTTTAATTTCATATTGTTTTAGGCAATGCTCAAGAAAGTTTAAAGTTGAGCCCAACATTGGTGTCTGCATTATCTACTAAATAGTATTTATTGTACATGAATGGTATACAATTCCAACAAGATGAAAATTAAGACACATGTGTAACATCTGGGTATTATTATTGTAGACGTTTTGCCATCCAGTGGCTTTATCAATACAAATTCAAGGATATGAATGGAAGATAGAACTATGTACAGAAGATGAGGTAATCAGTCCCTCAACCTTGGAGTTGGTGTGAAGATCACCGTAGTCGTGAAGAATCTTCACACCAACTCCAAGGCCGAGGGACTGATTACCTCATCTTTTGTATATAGTTCTATCTTCCATTCATATCCTTAAATTTGTATTGATAAAGCCACTGGTTGGCAAAACATCTACAATAAAAATACCCAGATGTTGCACATGTCTTAATTTTCAGTATTTATTGTATGTATATATAAGAATTTTTCAGACTATTAGTAGATGTTAGGTTTTGCAATGACCTCTGGTATATGGTAAGTTAGAGACATGTACAACAGTTTTGCCTACACAGTAGGCTTTTTCAGTCGAGTACAGCAGAGGCAGCAGAAGTAGTGGAGATGTAAAGACAATATAGTCAGTCCCTCACCCTCATAGATATAATTTTGAGGTGGTGAGTCCCTCAGCCTGGAGAGGAGTTCAGCTCCTATTGAACAGATCTTTTCCCTAGGCTGAGGGACTGACCACCTCAAAACTATGCCTTCCAGGGTGGTGGACTGGTTACATCGTTAGTGTGACTTGTAAATGGTCCAAGTCGAACCAAAATATCGTCATGAGCTTCTCTCTCCTATGTGTGGATTATTGGTGTATTGTCTCTTCATTTTTACTGTTCCTGCTGCCAGATCAACCAGGCTGTGATAGATATGTGGGGCAGCGGGCCTCCAGCAGCAACAGCCTGGTTGACCAGGCAAGCACCAGACGAGCCTGGCCCATGGCCGGGCTCAGAGAGTAGAGAAACACTCAAAACTCTTCAAAGGTACCTCTGTATTTGACTGAAGAAGCCTACTGTGTAGGTGAAACATCTCGGAATAAAGATACCTAACTGTTGCACCTGTTTCTTACTTATCAATATATTGGTGGTGTTTACCATTATCAAATCCACCCCTGGTATATAGGATGGTCGTCATACATTCCCAAAATACACAATCAGTCTAACAACAAGTAGCATGTTTATGCCACGGTGTTTACACCGATGGCTGCCCGGGTACCAGTTGTCTCTCGAAGTATATGTATAGTGTAGCAGTGGTTCTGGTCAACCTTGGTGGGTTTCACTTAGTTTTGATTGTAATAATAATCCAGTACCTGGTACGTAGTGTGAGAGTCACGGGCGGATCCGCTATGAAACTAATGAAGCTTAAGCTTCAGGGCCCCTGATCCCAGAGGGGCCCCATACCAGTTCAAGCTTCAGGGCCTGTAATCTCAGAGGGGCCCCATACCAGTTCAAGCTTCAGGGCCTGTAATCCCAGAGGGGCCCCATACCAGTTCAAGCTTCAGGGCCTGTAATCCCAGAGGGGCCCATACCAGTTCAAGCTTCAGGGCCTGTAATCCCAGAGGGGCCCCATACCAGTTCAAGCTTCAGGGCCTGTAATCCCAGAGGGGCCCCATACCAGTTCAAGCTTCAGGGCCTGTAATCCCAGAGGGGCCCCATACCAGTTCAAGCTTCAGGGCCTGTTATCCCATAGGGCCCCATACCAGTTCAAGCTTCAGGGCCTGTAATCCCAGAGGGCTCCATACCAGTTCAAGCTTCAGGGCCTGTAATCCCAGAGGGGCCCCATACCAGTTCAAGCTTCAGGGCCTGTAATCCCAGAGGGGCCCCATACCAGTTCAAGCTTCAGGGCCTGTAATCTCAGAGGGGCCCCATACCAGTTCAAGCTTCAGGGCCTGTAATCCCAGAGGGGCCCCATACCAGTTCAAGCTTCAGGGCCTGTAGTCCCAGAGGGGCCCCATACCAGTTCAAGCTTCAGGGCCTGTAATCCCAGAGGGCCCCATACCAGTTCAAGCTTCAGGGCCTGTAATCCCAGAGGGGCCCCATACCAGTTCAAGCTTCAGGGCCTGTAATCCCAGAGGGCCCCATACCAGTTCAAGCTTCAGGGCCTGTAATCCCATAGGGCCCCATACCAGTTCAAGCTTCAGGGCCTGTAATCCCAGAGGGGCTCCATACCAGTTCAAGCTTCAGGGCCTGTAATCCCAGAGGGCCCCATACCAGTTCAAGCTTCAGGGCCTGTAATCCCAGAGGGGCCCCATACCAGTTCAAGCTTCAGGGCCTGTAATCCCAGAGGGCCCCATACCAGTTCAAGCTTCAGGGCCTGCAATCCCAGAGGGGCCCCATACCAGTTCAAGCTTCAGGGCCTGTAATCCCAGAGGGGCCCCATACCAGTTCAAGCTTCAGGGCCTGTAATCCCAGAGGGGCCCCATACCAGTTCAAGCTTCAGGGCCTGTAATCCCAGAGGGGCCCCATACCAGTTCAAGCTTCAGGGCCTGTAATCCCATAGGGGCCCCATACCAGTTCAAGCTTCAGGGCCTGTAATCCCAGAGGGGCTCCATACCAGTTCAAGCTTCAGGGCCTGTAATCCCAGAGGGGCCCCATACCAGTTCAAGCTTCAGGGCCTGCAATCCCAGAGGGGCCCCATACCAGTTCAAGCTTCAGGGCCCCAAAAACATAGGTCCACCACTAGTGAGAGGGGTTCATGCACTTACAAGTAGAATTGAACTGGAAGTAAAATGCTTGTAAATACAGTCACTCACTTCTTTTATAAAGCTCCTCTGTATAGTGTGATTTTTTTGTTAATGTGATTGAAAAATTGCATCCAAAATTGAATAGCTCATGGAACGGCCTTTAGGGTATTTGATGTAAAATTTTCAACTAATTTTTTAAATCGCTTTACCAAAAAATCACAAAATATATAGTTTTATAAGAGAAGTGACTGTTAAGCACCATTGAACTCCAAATATCAAAATATGAGTTGCAAAAAAACTCGCTTTTCAAATATTTAAAAAAATAAAATGTCCTCTCTAGATAAATTAAGCCTTTCAGGGTCCAGACCCCCGATCTGAAACTTGTCCACAGAGACCAAGAATTTAAAAAAAAAAATTCTTATAAAATGGTAGAGAATCTTTTTCTGAAGGTAATAAAACAAAAAGTACAAAATGTGATGGAAAATTGACAAAATTATGCTATCGTGAATTTTGCTGTGTCAGCGATATTTACACATCGGCAATTTTGCCGACTTTGACTCCTATTCTAGGCCAATTACATCATTGCAGTCGACCAAATTCTTAACTATTTCACTAGTATTACTTCTATTTTATTGATTAAGCACAAGAAACTGTCCAGTCAACTGTTTCAACTACCCAATAAAGTGACCAATTTCACACAAAGTTCAAAATATTCCAATTTCAAAACAGGGTCAAAAATAAACAATGCAGTCATTCCTGGCACTAAAATAACATTTCCTCTGTTTATTAGTTACATTTCCAGACTTTACAAATGCATTCCATTTTGATTTTTTATTCACATAATGAATTTTTGTTCACACCAAAAAATAGAAGATTTACTGTTATGCAGTGTTGTAATAATTGTATAATTATATCAGCGCATTCGTGAACGCACATTAGACGCACCAGTTGACGTGTATTGGTCTCGTGTTGTCATTTGTTTACTCTTGAACATCGGCAAAAATCGAACATTTCCACTAATTTGAGCTCAGTTTCAAGCTATTTTCAGTACAGTGGACCCTCGGTTAGCGGCCGTAATCTGTTCCAGGAGCTAGGCCTTTAACCGAAATGGCCTTTAACCGAATTAATATTCCCCATAAGAATTAATGTAAATACAATTAATCCGTTCTAGACAAAAATATTCACAAAAAAAAAAAAAAAAAAATTAACAATTAAATTAGTATTACATACCTTTATTGAAGACTAATGCTGGCTTCTGGAAGATAGGGAGGAGTTAGTTTTTGGAAGGGGAATCCAACCCCAGGCTGTTCCCCAGTGTCACTATCTTCCACAACAGGCACAGGGTCGTCAGCTGCAAATCCTTCAAAATCCCTCTTATCAACACTATCCGGCCACAGTGGTCTCCAAGCAGAGTTCAAAGTCCTGGTAATCACTCCCTCCCAAGCCTTACCTATAAGGCCTATGCAGTTGTAGACATTGAAGTGATTCTTCCAGAACTCTCTAAGGGTCAATTCAGTGTCTGAGGTCATTTCAAAGCACTTCTGAAACACTGCTTTGGTGTACAGTTTCTTGAAGTTAGAAATGACCTGCTGGTCCATGGGCTGGAGAAGAGGAGTGGTGTTAGGAGGCAAGAACTTCACTTTTATAAATTTGAAGCCCCTAGACATTTGGTCTACCAAGTCTGGAGGATGTGTAGGAGCATTGTCCAGTACCAGGAGGCACTTGAGTCCCAAATTGTTTTCCTGAAGGTATTTTTTTCACACTTGGGCCAAACACATCATCAACCCAATCTTTGAAAATTAACCTTGTGACCCATGCATTTTGATTTGATTTCCACATCACACACAATCTTTTCTTGTGAACATTGTGTTTCTTGAACACTCTGGGAGTTTCAGAGTGACACACCGGTAAAGGCTTCACTTTGAAATCCCCACTTGCATTGCCACACAACATGAGAGTTAGCCTGTCTTTCATAGGCTTGTGTCCTGGCAGTGTCTTTTCCTCCTGCGTGATGTAGGTCCTGTTGGGCATTTTCTTCCAAAACAGGCCTGTTTCGTCACAGTTAAACACTTGTTGGGGTTTCAGATTTTCACTCTTTATGTAGTCCTGAAATTCTTGCACAAACTTTTCAGCAGAATGTTTGTCTGAACTTGCAGCCTCACCATGCCTTACAACACTGTGTATGCCACTATGCCTCTTAAATCTCTCAAACCAGCCTTTGCTGGCCCTAAATTCACTACCAGCAGCACTTGTTCCAGGAGTTTTCTTTACAAGATCTTCATGCAAATGCCTTGCCTTCTCACAAATAACAGACTCCACTACACTGTCTCCCACTATTTGTTTTTCTTTAATCCACAATAATAATAACTTTTCCATTTGTTCCATTATTGGTGACCTTTGTTTCGTAAGCACATTTACTCCTTTGGCAACATCAGCCTCCTTGATTTGTTCTTTCTTTGACAGGATGGTTGTAATTGTTGATTTGTTTTTCCCAAACATCCTGGCAAGTTCCAGCACCCACATACCACTCTCATATTTCTCAATCACTTCTCTCTTAAATTCCATCGTGTTTCTCACTCTCTTTGCCACAGGAACTTTACTAGGAACTTTCTTGGGAGCCATGGTTACTTATTTCACAGTTGCACTGACAAAAAACAATGGAAAACAAGCGAAATGTCGGGATGAATGAGCAGAAGCTTCCTTACGCACTGAGAGAGAAAGCCAAACTAAAGCGCAAGCGGCACCAGCCGGCGGGTTGACGCATCCCATACGACCGCTAACCGGAATAACGGCCGCTAACTGGGAGCTATGAAACCAGCCGCTAACCGAGTTGGCCGCTAACCGAGGGTTCACTGTCCTAAAACCAATCAAAATCATCTCTATTTTTGTAATATATTTTCCATTCTATCAAATGAGACCAATAAACCACGAATACAACCGTAAAAAACATACGAAAATACACCGCAAAATCGCTGTTTTAATCCAAAAACATGGTCTCGTTTTTTTTCTCATTATGCACTGTGTGCTGCAGGATTTGTTTTATATGGTGCACATTTACCACATAGGTGCATTCTCTCATATCTAGGCCCAAATTTACCGCTGACAGCTTATCTGAGTGAGCTGAGCTCATGATGTAATACTACGAATTGGACCCTGGCTTCAAAGCCATAGAACTATGGGACGGACCCCTCAAACGGTTAAAAAAACAAGTACAGTGGACCCTCAAAAATAGGCTCCCTTGAATATAGGCGAATTTGAAAATAGGCCACTTTTTTCGGCAAAATATTGGCTTGATATTAGTCCGTTGGCTTAAAAATAGGCGGTCGTCTGAAACACGTCCTTGTGGCCTCCCAGCCGCCTGGGCACATAAACACCACATTGAGCGTCAGTGTGCCATTGTTTACCAGCAAGTGACCACCACCCACGCATTCATACCATACGTTTTTTCATTATTCCATTGTTTTTAGTGCTTGCAACTGCTAAATAAGCCACCATGGGCCCAAAGAAAGCTCCTAGTGCCAGCCCTGTGGTAAAGAGTGTAGCAGGGATGCAGGGAGTGTAGCAGGGATGCAGGGAGTGTAGCAGGGATGCAGGGAGTGTAGCAGGGATGCAGGGAGTGTAGCAGGGATGCAGGGATGCAGGGAGTGCAGCAGGGATGCAGGGAGTGTAGCAGGGATGCAGGGAGTGTAGCAGGGATGCAGGGAGTGTAGCAGGGATGCAAGAAGTGCAGCAGGGATGCAGGGAGTGTAGCAGGAATGCAGGGAGGGTAGCAGGGATGCAGGAAGTGTAGGAGAAATGCAGGAAGTATAGCAGGAATGCAGGGAGTGTAGCAGGAAGGCAAGGACTTGGTACCTGAAGTGTTAATGGAAGGGGATTCCCCTTCCAAACGCTAGCAATACCTCCTTCCTCTCCCCTCCTTCCTTCTTCCATACATCAACTCTTCAATAAAGGTAAGTGTCAA
The DNA here is from genome assembly GCA_009830355.1 of Cherax destructor. NCBI lineage: Eukaryota > Metazoa > Arthropoda > Malacostraca > Decapoda > Parastacidae > Cherax > Cherax destructor. The sequence goes on from WNWK01023451.1 coordinate 16,059, forward strand.
TTTATTACTGTTTTATACTATACATCTCATTGTTTTCTGTGTAGATAAATGTACATTTCATGTAAAAAAAAAATATTTTTTAAATACTTTTGGGTGTCTGGAACGGATTAATTTGATTTACATTATTTCTTATGGGGAAAATGGTTTTGAAAGTCGTCCATTTTGAAAATAGGCGGACTCTCAGGAACGGATTATGGACGATTTTCAAGGACCCACTGTAAACATTTCCAAAATCATTGCAAATCTAGATGGAAATCAACGATAGGCATTGCTGATTAGTTTTGTCCGGCTAAACCAGTGTTGCTCATGCTTAACTTGTTTTGGCCAACTGAACATTTCTATGATGTTTTTCGAGCTATTTTGACCATCTCACACACTCAAAAGGACCTGTGGACAGGATACAAATACAAGTTTATTGCCATATAATACGTACATTATATATACAGTTTATACAGACATGGGAGACACAAGAGTGCATGTTGAAAGTCCATAGTTATTCCGAGTATTTCAGGCAAACTTAACTTTGAAAAAGATAAAGATAAAGATTTTATTTGTTTGTAAAGGTCACAATGTGTAATTACTATTTTGATTTGTTAAGTACAGTGGAACCCCGGTTAACGAACACCCCGGAAATCGTGCAATTATATAAGTATAATATTGTAAGTGCTTGTGGAAGTGTATTTTTGGGGGTCTGAAATAGACTAACCTAAATGACATTTTTTCTTAAGGAAGTAAATTCGTTCGGTAATGGCACTTGAGCAGGCTTCTGCAATGAATTTTTTTTGTTAACCGGGGTTCCACTGTACAAAGAAAGTCACTATCATGCCAGGGCGTGATAGTGACTTTCAGACTATATACTTAATAACTTAAGACTACAAGGACATATCATTGTACTATATGATTATAAGAAAAAAATAGATGGGTTTTAGTCTAGTAAGTTTATAGGTAAGTTTACAGGTACAGTGGACCCCCGGATTTTGTACAGCTCCCAACTCGAACAATTATGTGAGTGTATTTTTGTAAGTGCTTTTGTAAGTGCATTTTTGAGGGTCTGAAACGGACTAATCTAATTTACATTTGTCCTTATGGGAACAAATTCGTTCGGTAACGGCACTCAGCCTTCTGAAAGAATTATTGACGAAATCCGAGAATCTACTGCACTATTTTGTACATTAGAGGACATAAGAACTATTTATTACATTAGAGGACATAAGAACTATTTATTACATTGGCTGACATTCAATTCAGAAACTTTAATTCATTTCAGTTTATGAATTCTAAAAATTAGTTGGGTTATAGTGTAGTGACTTTGTATAGTAGTACAACATTCAGTAATAAAGCAAGTGAGGCACCTCAATACTCATCAAACACTGAATATAGATTTCTCCTGTGCTTTTTGAGGGGAATTTACATATGCATAGTCCATTACTGTTAGTAAATCCATATGTGCAATGTTTGCTGTATGCATTTTATAAGGTTCACTAAACATTTTGAAAATGACCTGATTGTGACTCAACGATACCCCAGGATAATAAAAATCTCCATGGGGTAGTAGAACAGAATTCTTCCTCCATAAGCCATGGGTGTCATAAGAGGCGTCTAAAATGCCGGGAGCAAGGGGCTAGTAACCCCCTTCTCCTGTATACATTACTAAATTATAAAAGAGAAACTTTCGTTTTTCTTTTTAGGTCACCTTGCCTAGGTGGGATGTGGCCGGTTTGTTGAAGAAAAAAAAAAGCTCCATGTGTGCAGTGTATGAAATCTTTGAAGTTCACCAAACATTTCTAAAATGAAGATTGAGACACTTATACAACATATGGGAATCTTTAATGAAGAAACTTTTTGCCACACAGTGGCTTCATCAGTCTAATACAAAGCAGAAAGGTGTAAGGCATGGAGGATTTTGAGGTAATCAGTCCCTCAGCCTGGAATTGATGTGTTCCTTCCTATGAGCTCTTGTGGAAAGTACAGCATAGGGCCAGAGAAGTGGCTTATATACTGTAGTCAGGTGAGTAGAAGCAGGAGGAGGCGAAATCACAGTGGAACCATCCACTAGTGTAAGTAGGTCTTCATCCAAAGGTTGGACAAGTGTTGAAGAATTCTTTATATCAAGATCCCATGATGTTGCAGTGTCTGACAGACGTATCGCATCTGTCAGACACTGCAACAATGATACAAAGAATTCAACACTTGTCCAACCTTTGGACGAAGACCTACTTACACTAGTGGATGGGCCCACTGTGATCCCGCCTCCTCCTGCTTCCACTCACCTGACTACAGTATATAAGCCACTTCTCCGGCCCTATACTGTATTTTCTACAAGAGTGATGGACCGAACACATCAATTCCAGACTGAGGGACTGATTACCTCAAACTCCTCCTCTTCTTACACATTTCTTCTTTGTATTGGACTGATGAAGCCACTGTGTGGCGGAACGTTTCTTCAATAAAGATTCCCATATGTTGCATAAGTGTCTCAATCTTCAACTTGTCGGTTTTCAAAACCATTTATCACATTTCTAAAATGATTTGATTGTGATTCAACAATAGATAATAATAATAACAATAACAATAATTTATTTATTTTCTGTAATATACAGGTAATGTAGTTTATTTGTAATAAAGTATTGTTAAGCACAAAATAAAGTGACTAACATGCGGAGCATTTAAAGGCCAACTAACACTAATGCTGACACACTACTGAAGACTCGACGTAGGTTAGTGAGTGGTGTCAAGCTGGTAATGGCTTGACACCACTCACCACCACTTGACACCACTTGACACCACTCACCACCACTTGACACCACTCACCACCACTTGACACCATTCACCACCACTTGACACCACTCACCACCACTTGACACCACTCACCACAGCTGGTAACATCTTGACAAGCTCCTGGAGAGCAAAACGTTGCCACAATAAAATGCCACATTAGCTGCACTTGTTTCCTTTTACCTAACATATTGTCGGTAATTCTACCAACATTAATATACATAAAGTTTCTTTCACCTACGCGCGGGTTGTTTGCATATTATTGTATGCAGTACACAGATAATGTAGTTAACACGTGATAAAATATCATCAGCCACAAAAGCCACGAGCATGTGATGCATTTCAGGGTAAACTAGTCGATCACGGCAGCCGCACTAAACACTGATTCAGTCATATTCTTAATTTCACCCTGATACAATGTTTGTACAGAGATGGGGGACATTTAGGTGTGCAGTATACAGATATTTCACACATAGAAAAGAGAGGCTTCCAACTATGTTTCTGTCTAACTTTGACTATTTACAAAGTCACGCTAACACAAAAGAATGAGTGAGCTGGTATATACAGGCGAGGGGGATGGGGACGGGACCAGGGGAGGAAGGAAAAAAAAAAGTGGTAAAGTGTGCATGCAGAAAACCCCTTATACTAATTACAGTATAATAATATTTATTTCTACCAGTACATGTACAAGGTATACAGACCATAGTTGACATCAATGACATACTACTATATAGAAAGCCCCTTGTTATGCTGAGCATTTCCCACAAATTAGGTCAGTTTTGTCCCCAGGATGCAACTCACACCAGTCCACTAACACCCAGGTACCTGTTTACTGCTAGGTGAACATGGACACCAGGTGTCTCAAGGAAACATGACCTAATGTTTCCACTGGTACCAGGGATCGAACCTTGGACCTCAGTGTGTGAGACGAGTGTGCTAGCGATCCAGCTATCTTAAGATTAATAATTCAATAATTAATTGATTGCTTTTATGTTCTCTTGGGAGCAAGGTGCTAGTAACCCCTTCTTCTGTATGCATTACTAAATTTTAAAAGAGAAACTTTTGTTTTTCTTTTCGGGTTGCCCCACCTCAGTGGCATATGGCCGGTGCATTGAAAAAAAGAATACAGTGGACCCCCGAGTTTCGGTCATAATTCATTCCAGAATGTGTTTCCTCATTTCTGGGTCACCCTATCTTAGTGGGAGACAACCAGTGTGTTAAAAAAATGCATAGAGTGCTATATACTGTATTGTATTTGTATTATTCCTGTTTCTAGTAAATGGAATCATATAAAAGAACTCCAATTTACCGAACGAATTTGTTCCCTTAAGGAAAAATATAAATTAGATTAGTCCTTTCAGACCCCCAAAAATACACATACAAAAGCACTTACAATATTAAACTTACATAATTGTTCGATTTCCGAGGTGACCGAAACTCGGGGGTCCACTGTATATGTTCTCTGACATGATTATAACAATAAATTTAGGAATTACAAGGAACACAGTAGAAGTGAATAGTATTTATACATGCTGTATAACATTAATACATGCTGTATAACATTTATCATGTTTAACTGATTTAAGGATTCATAGGTAATGAGGATACTGTTATACTTAAGAATGTTCAACTTATTCCTGCAAGTCACACTGATTGCAAATGGCAGATGTAAATTGCACATATGGAATAAAAATAGAAATAATACATGTCATAATGGAGAATTCATGAATTCACATAACCTCACATAGAATGAAGAAGACTTATTATTCATTTTTCTGAAAGCACATGAGTATGCTGAGGATTTTAGGTATACCCAAACTGGGATGAGCGTATACTTTCACCTTATTGGTATATCATTGATAGTACAGTGGACCCTTGGTTTTCGTTGAAAATTCTTTCCAGAATACTGTTTGAGTGCCATAACCGAACGAATTTGTAACCATAAGGACAAATGTAAATTAGATTAGTCATTTCAGACCCCCAAAAATACACTTACAAAAGCACTTACGAAAATACACTTACATAATTGTTCGAGTTTGGAGGTGAACGAGAACCGAGGGTCCACTGTATTGTAAATATATGCTGTGGATATCATCTGGAATGTTAGTACCCATGTGGTTACAGTTGGGTTAACCCCTTTTAGTGTCAGTCCTGTTGTTCTACGGCTTTGAAGCCAGTGTCTGTCCCGCAGTACTTCCCCATGAGCTCAGCTCACTAAGATAAGCTGTGAGTGGTAAATTCTTCGACCCTGAGAGCAAGTTTTAGATCAGGGGTCTTGACCCTGAAAGGGTTAATGGAGTTAAATGCTTGTAGACTACACTAGCATCAGTAATGCTGTATGTAACCTCATGACTACCAGAGAAAATTACTTTAATACCTAAAATAGGAATTAAAGTAAACTAAGCATATACTACATGTATATGCTTAGAGAAATACACATCAGTGTATATATCCTCTATACACCCATATCTATAACCTTCAAGAGAATAACAAGATTTCAATGAAATCTTGTGTGTTTGAGTTTGTGTATGTGAGTATATATGAATTACTATTTGTATATGGTATATGTCTGGTTGTATACATTGACATAAAAATATATTTCCATACACAGTATGGAGTCACAGAGGTGGGAAATACAGTGACTGTACTCCAAAGGAGGGGTGTGATGTTACAGTTCAGAGGATCATATTGAAGTATGATTGTCAGCACACTTCTGGCAAGACAGTGATTGAATGAATGATGGTAAATGTGTTTCCTCATTTCTGGGTCACCCTATCTTAGTGGGAGACAACCAGTGTGTTAAAAAAATGCATAGAGTGCTATATACTATATTGTATTTGTATTATTCCTGTTTCTAGTAAATGGAGTCATATAAAAGAACTCCAATTTAATAATAATAATAATAATAGTATGTAAACTATAATAATAATAACAAGCTACTGCAGATATGGTCAGCAGTGGAGGGTATGAGCAGTGCACAGTCCACACAGGGAAGACATTCAGTGGATGTGTCGAGTGTACGTACATGGCTTACCGTACCGTGTGCACTGGAGCTACAGCCTAATAGATGTATACGTCAACTGTGACGGAAGTTTGTTGCCAGACCGGGTGAATGACCCCTCTACCCGAGTCAGCTGGTACTCTTTCATTTCTCAAACCTTGAAATAAAGGTGCTCAAAATTGCCCCAGAAATTGGCGAGAATTTATCAATGTATTCTCGAGGAAGAACGTTGTAAATTATATGTACGTACTGTATAATCAGTGAATAAATCAATTATTCATCAATTACAATGGGAAATTGACGAGAATTTATCAATGTATTCTTGAGGAGGCATGTTGCAAATTGCACATACTGTATAATCAATAAATCTATTATTCATGAATTTAAATGTGGAATACAATAGTGTATAATAATGACTTGTGTAGACTACCACCTTTATTATCAAGGTTTGAGTATAGTGTTTGAAATGAAGGAGTAAAGGCAGCGTACACAAGGTGTGACGTGTTACGTGTGGTGTAAGATCGTACCGTGTTGTTCCCCTGCTCCTCCATGACAGAGCGCCAGCCCCCCGCCACACTTTGTAATTTTAAGGCACATTATGTCAATCTTCTTGCTTGCAGAGATATTGATATCTTTGTCTCCAGATACTGGTTACCATCTGCATTCATAACTATGTATGTGGAGCATAGCTGTTGTCTTGGGATGGTGGTTGTCCGTGTTTTTATGTATGTACATGTATACTAACCACCATCCTGGGGTGGTAGTTACAATGCGTGTTTATGTATGTACATGTATACTAACCACCATCATAGGGTGGTAGTTATGATGCATGTTTATGTATGTACATGCATACTAACCACCATCCTGGGATGGTAGTTACAATGCGTGTTTATGTATGTACATGTATAGTAACCACCATCCTGGGGTGGTAGTTACGATGAGTGTTTATATATATATATATATATATATATATATATATATATATATACGTGAAAAGTGAGAAACCATTAGGGCAGCAGATTGAAAAATAGGTAAAAGAGATGTGTATTTTTTGGTATTGGTCATAGACTTTTTTCAGTTGGTCTCCTTAAGGGGGTTTCTGATCCAGACTTAAATATACACTTCTCATTTTGCTTTTTTTTGTCTCTACAAGTGGTATCTCAGATTTCATTGGTGAGGATTTATGACATATATACATACATGGATGTATACAAAGTGGTCATATTGTATAATGTTAGTAGTATACAAGACCAGTAACCTGATTAGTAAGATACATGTACAGCAGTTTGGTATTTCTATAGATGCTTTGCCTGATATACAGGCTTCTTCAGTCGTAATACAGAGACAACACAAATGTTGAAGATGTAGATGTGAGGTGATTAGTCTCTCAGCCAGGAGAAGTAAGTTTGAGGTGGTCAGTCCCTCAGTTTTGGTGCTCATTGAGCTCCATAAATTTGAAAACTTGGAGCTGAACGCACACCAAGTTTGAGGGACTCACCACCTTGTATCTACATCCTCACTGCTTCTGCCGTGTCCTCGGAATTCAACTGAAAAAGACTACTGTGCAGGTGAAAGGTCTCATCAGTAAACAAACCACTGTTGAACACATCTTACTCATCATGGTGTACTGTGAGTACCAGTGTACAAGACTGAGCTGTACTATTGTACACTCACAACCATTTCATTTATAATGTTACATTATACTTTTTTCAAATTTGAGCAATGAAGATATGTGATTTTATATGTAGTATACAGGTGGTCCTTGACTTAGGACGGTGTTACGTTGCGACAAACTCATTGTAAGTTGAAGATACGGTCAGTCCTTAACTTACAAACATGTTAAGAATCTTCTGTACAGTGTATAATATCATTATATCATTATTGTGTATTATATCATTATTATACACAATACAGATCCCCAACGTGTTTGTAAGTTGAACACTTTCTGTGTTATGAATATTATACACAATTCCGGAGGTCCCCAATGTGTTTGTACGATGACAACTTTTTGTCTCGTAAGTCGAATATGAATATATGCTAAATAAGTAAATAACTACAGTGGACCCCCGAGTAACGAACACCCCGGAAATCGTACAATTATATAAGTATAATATTGTAAGTGCTTTTGTAAGTGTATTTTTGGGGGTCTGAAATGGACTAACCTACTGACATTATTTCTTAAGGGAGTAAATTTGTTCGGTAATGGCACTTGAGCAGGCTTCTGGAATGAAGTTTTTACGTTACTTGGGGGTCCACTGTACTGTCATTGAATAAGTAAAAGAAATAATTACTGTAACTAAATACCAATATTGAAAATAAATGAATACAAGTTATGGACTTGCTGCCTTCATGTTGGGTAATTATCATAAGTTTCATCTTCCAAAGTAATTGCTGCCGCACCATCGTAAAGATGAAATACCACAAGTCAAACCATCGTAAGTTGAGGACCTCCTCTATATAGTTTTTTCCAGGAAATTTCAAATCCAGAACTACGTTCTATCCTAGTGCAATATAGTAACAGAATAGATGCGTTCAATTATAGCTTTGTGGCACTGCTGGAAGCAACAGTTTTATAAAACGAGTTAATTAGACAGGTCATTAAATTAACCATGAGCAAAGTATCAGTCCAGCCTAAATTTTATTTTTTTTAATATAAACTAAAAAAAAATTCAACTTAACGATATATTACAAGTAACATGAGTTTTTCGAGAAGGATAGAGCAAACCCCAGAACGGGCGGGATTTGAACCCATGGTTCATTTGCAGTTGTGTTATGGTGATTTTGTGAGTCAGGATATTTTATGTTCATAGATGTTCAGGTGAAGAGTGGCAATACAGATGTAGTAATGTGGAGCTTTATAAGAGCACTGACTGTATATAGTGGAGCTTTATAAGAGCACTGACTGTATATAGTGGAGCTTTATAAGAGCACTGACTGTATATAGTGGAGCTTTATAAGAGCACTGACTATATAGTGAAGCTTTATAAGAGCACTGACTGTATATAGTGGAGCTTTATAAGAGCACTGACTGTATATAGTGGAGCTTTATAAGAGCACTGACTGTATATAGTGAAGCTTTATAAGAGCACTAACTGTATATAGTGGAGCTTTATAAGAGCACTGACTATATAGTGGAGCTTTATAAGAGCACTGACTGTATATAGTGGAGCTTTATAAGAGCACTGACTGTATATAGTGGAGCTATATAAGAGCACTGACTGTATATAGTGAAGCTTTATAAGAGCACTGACTGTATATAGTGGAGCTTTATAAGAGCACTGACTGTATATAGTGAAGCTTTATAAGAGCACTGACTGTATATAGTGGAGCTTTATAAGAGCACCGACTATATAGTGGAGCTTTATAAGAGCACTGACTGTATATAGTGGAGCTTTATAAGAGCACTGACTATATAGTGGAGCTTTATAAGAGCACTGACTGTATATAGTGGAGCTTTATAAGAGCACTGACTATATAGTGGAGCTTTATAAGAGCACTGACACTATAGTGGTGCTTTATAAGAGCACTGACTCTATATAGTGGAGCTTTATAAGAGCACTGTATATAGTGGAGCTTTATAAGAGCACTGACTGTATATAGTGAAGCTTTATAAGAGCACTGACTGTATATAGTGGAGCTTTATAAGAGCACTGAATGTATATTGTGGAGCTTTATAAGAGCACTGAATGTATATAGTGGAGCTTTATAAGAGCACTGACTATATAGTGAAGCTTTATAAGAGAACTGACTGTATATAGTGGAGCTTTATAAGAGCACTGACTGTATATAGTGGAGCTTTATAAGAGCACTGACTGTATATAGTGGAGCTTTATAAGAGCACTGACTATATAGTGGAGCTTTATAAGAGCACTGACTATATAGTGGAGCTTTATAAGAGCACTGACTGTATATAGTGGAGCTTTATAAGAGCACTGACTGTATATAGTGAAGCTTTATAAGAGCACTGACTGTATATAGTGGAGCTTTATAAGAGCACTGACTGTATATTGTGGAGCTTTATAAGAGCACTGACTGTATATAGTGGAGCTTTATAAGAGCACTGATTGTATATAGTAGAGCTTTATAAGAGCACTGACTGTATATAGTGGAGCTTTATAAGAGCACTGACTATATAGTGGAGCTTTATAAGAGCACTGATTGTATATATTAGAGATTTATAAGAGCACTGACTGTATATAGTGGAGCTTTATAAGAGCACTGACTGTATATAGTGGAGCTTTATAAGAGCACTGACTGTATATAGTGGAGCTTTATAAGAGCACTGACTATATAGTGGAGCTTTATAAGAGCACTGACTGTATATAGTGGAGCTTTATAAGAGCACTGACTATATAGTGGAGCTTTATAAGAGCACTGACTGTATATAGTGGAGCTTTATAAGAGCACTGATTGTATATAGTAGAGCTTTATAAGAGCACTGACTGTATATAGTGGAGCTTTATAAGAGCACTGACTGTATATAGTGGAGCTTTATAAGAGCACTGACTGTATATAATGGAGCTTTATAAGAGCACTGACTGTATATAGTGAAGCTTTATAACAGCACTGACTTTATAAAGTGGAGCTTGATAACAGCACTGACTATATAGTGGAGCTTTATAACAGCACTGACTGTATATAGTTGAGCTTTATAACAGCACTGACTGTATATAGTTGAGCTTTATAACAGCACTGACTGTATATAGTGGAGCTTTATAACAGCACTGACTGTATATAGTGGAGCTTTATAAGGGCATTGATTGTATATAGTGGAGCGTTTTATAAGAGCACTGATTGTATATAGTGGAGCGCTTTATAAGAGCACTGACTGTATATAGTGGACCTCTTTAAGGGGGGCTCCTTGTCGTGGTAAAGAGGCTATCGGTCTGAGGAATTGGACCTCTTGGTCTTCTTCCTCAGACCGAACCTAATTACCCCCCAATCCCCCCCTCCTTTCCCATGTTCCCCATTCTCCCTTTTACCTTTCCTCCTCCTCATCCCTCCCTTATTTCCTTCCCATTTTTACCCTGTGAGATTCTCTCCACAGGCATTCTAGTTCCTAGGTAGGGGGAAGGGTACCATGGTCCATCCCATTCCATTGAGGTTCTTCGCGGTGGTGTAGTTTGCCGTGGAATCTGGATCACCTGGGGATGTCCCGATCCCTCTCCGGTCTCCCGGGGGGTGGCCTTGGGTGTCTTTCGGGCGACGGGTGTATCTCTGGAGGCCACCTTTCGGATTCCGGGGGTGGTGGCCGAAGGCGGTATGCTTTGTAGCGGATATCCGGCCGCCCTCTCTTTTGTCCGCTGAGGTGGCTCGGTGGATGTGAGGTTGCTATCCCGGATTGCTGGTTTACTGGCATGAAGGGTAGGGTATGGCACGGGTTCCATGCAGCATCTGCACTACTTGCGGTGTTGAGGTCCTCTTGGGCGCGGAGGGGGATTTACGCCCCTTTCATTCCTCCTAGGAGCTATTCCTCCACGTTCTCCCCTTTTTTTATTCTTTTTTTATTTTTATTTTCTTCTTTCTTTTTTTTTTCTTAAAAACAAAAAGAAAGAAGTAACCTAACCATGGATGCCCTAATCTGTGAACCTACCCCCGGGCCCCTTCTTGATACTGCACCTAGTTCTGACCCTACCTCATTAATGGACAACTCTAATACCCCTGTACCTCTTGCCGATTCATCACCTGCTTCAGGTACCGGGGATCCGACTGGCCCTTTCGACACGTCTGACCTTTGCTATTCTCTGACCTTGATTCCGCCTTCTCGCTTAATGGTGCAGCAATTTTCGAATTGCCCGCCCGTCACTCGTCCGACTACCCCTGGTCCCGCACACAAACGACCACGACCCTTACATGATGATTCGACACTTCCTTCTCGTTCATCTCAGAAACGACCAGCTCATCACGCACTCCCCTTAAACTCTTTGTTTCACACTACTCAATGGACAAAGTTTTTTACTCTGCGACCGACTTCTCCTAATAACTATCTTTCAGACCATAGTATTGGTAAGGCTCTGCTACGCCATGTTGGTAAAGATATCTCATTTCACGCTCTCAAGAGCGGCACTCGCATCATCACGGTCAAGAATGCTGGCCAAGCTCGTGATCTTTCTCTTCTTACGACCATAGATACTGTTCCTATCACTATTGACAAGCATCATTCTCTCAATTCTTGTAGTGGTTCTGTCATTTTACCCCACACCATTGTCCAACGGAATTTGCAGACATGTGGTGATGACATTTTGGAGCAGCTTGAGCTCCAAGAACTCCCTATCCTTAAAGTTGACACTTTTGTTCTCCCTGCCAATAAGCGAAGATGTTATCCTTGCAATATAGCTCGTTTAACATTTGACTGCCATGAACTACGACCTTCGGTTTACATTGCAGGTCAATATTTGCAAGTTCGAAAGGTGACCCGTACACCACAACAGTGTAGAAACTGCTGGCGTTTTGGTCATCTAGAGAAATATTACAGGTCCATGGCCAAATTCCCAGTCTGTGGTGCCGACGACCATGAAAGTCCTTCTTGTACGCTACCTCCCTCTTGCCTTAACTGTCATGAGGCACATCCATCATACTCATGCCGTTGTCAGGTTTACCTGAATGAGCGGGAAATCGTTGTCTCAAAGAGGCGGAAGGTTTCTCATATGCTATGGCTGTCTCTCATCTACGCCTACAAGGGAGACTTCCCCGTATTTCCTATTTTCGCATTGCTAAACGTCACCCCACTTCTGGGGTCCCAACTTCCTCAACTTCCTCTGTGGTTACAACATCCTCCATCACCCCTGTCTCGAATCCTTTTTCTGTTCTTGGCTCCGAGATCCCTACCTCGGCATCCCATACTGTACACTCTCCTTCCTCTACTCACTCGCACAGTTATGTGTCTACACGCCCTCATCCCCCACCTAAGTCTCAGCGCCCCCCTTCTTCTCATAAGTCCGGCAAAAAATCCCTATTGCCGGGTTCTTCGGCTCCGACTAGTTCTGTAACGTGTGTGGAGGTTCATCCTCCTCCTCGTACAATATCTTCATTCCCTGTCCCCTCTCAAGTTCCTTCCCTGACTGTCCCTCCCCAGGCCACTTCCAGTCCTGTCCCCTCCCAAGCCCCTTTGACAGTTTCCTCTTCCATCTCCTCGCCCTCTAGTACAGTCTATAGTCTCCCCGATGGTTGCTCACTCTTCTTCCATTTCTAATGTAGTCCCACATTCTGCATCTTTGTCTTCCAAAAATCTGGAAGCTCTCGCAGAATTTATTGCAGAGTCTGGAACGTTGATGGACACCGCTCCACCTTCGGTTCCTCCTCCTATTTCTTCTCCGTCTACCCCCCTCCCTCCTTCACAGCATCCTACTCCTCTGATTACAGGTCTTCCGCTGCCTGCACACGTGGACTTTTCTAACCCTAGTCCATAGATTCCTCTCTCTTCGACTTATATCTTTCTCTCCATAAATCATGGCTTATTTGCAGTGGAATATCCGAGGCCTCAGGGGTAACCGGGGTGAACGTCAGGTGTTGCTCTCCCAGTTTTTTCCCTGTTGGGGTCTGTTTGCAAGAACCCAAATTACAATCCACTGTTATCAGGCCCTTTTCAGGCTATGATTTGTTATATTCATCGGATCCTTTTTCAGATGGATCCTTTAACGAAAGTGATCTTCTTATACGCACTGGTGTTCCATACCGTCAGCTCTATGTTCCTTCTTCCTTACATTACACCGCAGTCCGTATCCACTTGAATAAGTGGTATACACTCTGTTCTTTATATCTCTCCCCTTCGCGGGCATTGTCTATCCCAGATGTTGATTTTCTGGTTTCTTCCTTACCGCCACCCCTTCTGTTACTTGGCGATTTTAACGCACACCATTTTCTCTGGGTAGGGTCGCACTGTAACTCTTGTGGCGTTCAGCATTTCTTGCTTCTCTCTCCCTCCATGTTTTAAATACGGGTACTCCTACCCATTTTGATCCTCGAACTCATTCTTTCTCTTGCATCGATCTCTCCATCTGCTCTTCCTCAACAGTCCTTGACTTCACCTGGTCTGTCCTCCCAGACTTACATGACAGCAATCATTTCCCAATCATCCTTTTAATTTTTTCAGTCTACTAAAATTATAGCTATTTCCAAAACTCCATTTCTTCTATCGATTGAGTACGAAACTGCCTATTTCCCAAATTTTTAACTCCCCAAAATAGTAGTCAGAATATGGTTTATTAATTTACAAAAATTTTAAAAGATGCCACTTTCAAAATGGGGGCCATAATAAACAAGGCAGACATTCCTGGGACTAAAATAAAATCTTCTCTGTTCTTAGTCCTTTTAGGCCCCTCTTACATTCTTTTGCTTTCCATTTTGAATTTTTTTTTTCTCTCAAAAAAGAAGATTTACTGTTAAAGTATACAACTGCATCACTGTAAAAATGGTATAAATAATAAACAGCGCCCTTTTTAAGGGAAAATTAGACTCTCCCGTTGATGTTTGGACACATGGTGTGATTTGTTTACTCGTGAAATAAACTAAAAAACGAACATTTTTGCTCTTTTAGCTCAATTTTAGGGGACTTGTCATTTTTCAAACCAATCAAAATCATTTTTCTATTTCTGTAATATATCATCTATTCTATAAAATGAGACTAAAAAAACGAAATACAAAAACATAAATACCATACGAAAAAAGGCTGCCCAAAATGGGTGTTTAAAACCCAAAAAAACGGTCAGGTTTTTTTTTTATTATCACTGTGTGGTGGGAATTTTTTTCTGGGACACTGACCCCGAAACCCCTTTATCACATCTGGGGCCCCCAGGGCCCGTTTCTTGATTTGGGGCTAGAATTTAGGGGGTACTAGTACGTCAATAACCCCAATGCGTAACTGTATGGGCCCAAAAACCCCGGGGGTTTAAATCCCCCTTTTTTTTCTCCCCTCCTCATTGCCCACGCTGGGTTTGACTGGGCGAAATGGGACCTATACGCACATCTTACTGCCTTTCATGGGGTTTTCCACCTCGTCCTCCATTGATGAGGGTTTTTCATCTCTTTTCGTCCTCCCCTCTTCCGGGCTTACATTCTTTCCCCAAAACCCCCCGGGGGAAACATCCTCAGAAGTGCGTGCCTTGGTGGTCTCCCAACCCTTTTGCTCGGGCGGGGGTACGTTTGAAAGCGCTGCATGGGGCGGGGGTTGGTATAACAGGAAACCCCAAAAGACTCCTTGATTTTGCAAAGGAGCTTTTGGTGTCATACATGATACTAAAGCC
>WNWK01023452.1:0-30000 GCA_009830355.1 Cherax destructor
ATATATATATATACCATTTATATATAAATATATGTATATATATATATATATATATATATATATATATATATATATATATATATATATACCATTTATATATATATATGTATATATATATATATATATATATATATATATATATATATATATATATATATATATATATATATATATACACCATTCAATGTAGTTACAGTGAGAGGAGTGTATCTCTGAAAATATACCCTGAAATTTCAGTTCAGCTCATCTTTTATGGATTAAAGAAATCCTGGAATTAGTGTGCAAGTGATATATAGTCTTAATGACCTACGTACAACTGATAGCTTTTAAACTTAAAAAACTAACAGGAATAATTTTGCCATTAAACGGTAAGGAGGAGAAAGGATGGATGAAGTGCGTTTTTTTTTAAATGAGTGAGAGGAATCCCGTTAGGAATTTTTTTGTGAGTGGGTGGATTGGAATATAAAACTTTTCCAAATTCCAGGCATACAGCGTTCCAACATCGATGAAATAACATAAATTCTTGTGAAGGTGGGGGAAGAGGGTGTTGGAGAAGGGTTAGCCTGTGTTACTGACTGAAAAGGAGGGAAAGTTCCCAGGGATAACTCCCTCTTCAGTGTCTTGATGCTGGTCAAAGTTTCTGCTCTCAAGGATTTAGAGATCTCTATTTTCTCGGAACTCACTAAATCACTATATACAACAACTCTTGACTGGTAAAACGATTCGCCAAGAAAATTTAAAAGAAATGTGTCATATTATGCCATTTTCTGCTGACTAGTTGCAGATAAACGTTAATTACAATGGACAACAATTAATTCGCTACTTCTATGATGGAAAGGTTTTAAGGCTAGTATTAGCATGCTGAAACTATATCCGAAGTCAGAATTAACCCATCAAATAAGATATTAGCAGCACATGTTATTCTATATTACATGTTTAAAGTTGAATACACCTCCGCGGAAAGCTTTATACCTCTCTGAGTATAGGCAAAAACGTGAATTCTATGCATGATGGCTGCTTCCCAGGAAGAGTGTTGTGGCTGTCCCAGTGTTCAGGCGTATTTACAAAAGATTATTACTCATTGTGTACAGTGGTGATGGTTTTGTTGAAATTGTATTTTTATGTTTGCACCTGTGAACTGACACAGTGGTTGAATGGGAAACATCATCAATGAAATTCAGAGGTGCGGCGAGAACTGATGAATCACTTGAATAACTTTACCTTCTACATGGTTAATGTGGTTGATTTCTCAAAGAAAATCATGGAAAAGATAACATACCCAGAGTGGGAGTCAGCATTCAAACCTGTACCATATAGTATGGACACTCCTCTACCTGTTCCACTTGTTGCTTGTAACACTGAACCTGACAGTAGTGAAGAAACTGATAATACTGATGTTCATGAATTACCAGAATTTGAGATTTTGAAACAACCTCACTTAATCACTCTACAGGACTTGAATGACATGGACCTATCAAAGCAGGATCATGCTTACAAGAGTTGAACCTTTAAGAAAAAGGAACAAACAAGTAATTTTCAAGCACGTCATACTAGTTTGGCAATGTTCTATCAAATATGGTGTTACGTATTTGAACCCTTAACAAAATACACTACCCTAGGACCAGAAAGGTAAATTCACCAAAAGTGCCAAAGAGCTGGACAATACTCTAGGGGTGTTTATCAGGAAGGACAGATAAATTTACATGTATAAAAATATAATATAAGAACTCCATATACAACACACAACACCATTACAAAAAATACCATACACCATTATACCTTCACCAGGTACTTAAAGTTAGACCTCATTAATATTATTACAATCCAAAATAAGTGCTAAACCCACAAGGATCATTGCTAGACCACAGGAAAATAAAATATTAATAACACCTGTAGATGGCCATTCCTCGCCCTGTTCCAGCCGGCCGGTGAAAATGTAACCATTTCTGCCCTTTCCAGTGATCACACAGGGCCTTGCCCAGTGTTAGGGGGCCTAGTTAGGGGGCCTAGGGCCAAGTTAAGATTATAAAATAAAATATTTCTTCAAACAACTTATGGAATAAAACTCACCCAAAATACCACACACTATTTAACCAAACTCCATGACACCTCGTTCCCAAAACTGATCTCTTGTCACTGCCTCACACCTCTCTCTCTCTCTCTCTCTCTCTCTCTCTCTCTCTCTCTCTCTCTCTCTCTCTCTCTCTCTCTCTCTCTCTCTCTCTCGTCTGAAACATATCAGTTTACCTCTTCAATCCACGTCCACTTAAGCACTGACATCATTTATTAAACTATATTCACACTTTTTATATTTTACAACACTGCGGTGTCCTGCATAATATATAAAATGATGTGTTTCTGCACTTGTGAATGATCTTATGAAGGAACTAGGCTATGAGCGCTATTCTGATGATTGGAGACTATTCAACGATTCCAGCAAAGTCTATTTGAAAGCAATGTTCCTTCACAATGACATTGAAAAGCCATTTATGCCAGTGGTTCATGCTGTGGGACTAAAGGAGACATAGGAGTTTATGGAAATTCTGCTCAAACTTACTCTATACAGTGACTGCGAGTGGAATATTTGTGGCGACCGAAAAGTGATAGAATTATGTGTCACTGGTCAACACTCATTTTCTGGTCAATGATATTATCCCGATTTTAGGGTAAGTTTGTGGTGTTGATTCCGAATATGTTATCGGTTTTGTTTGACTGGCTTTAGTTTTTGATGAATTTGGTATCCCATTGAAAAACATGAAAGATGTGAAAATATATTGATCAGGCTGGGCTAACTTACAAAACGCATTGAAATTATTTTTTAGATCATGCAAAAGTCAAATCATGTAGGACTTCATTCTGTATAATAACATATTAACATAGTTAAATAATTCAGTTACCACTAATTGCTGCGTTTCGAAACGTTGTTTGTATGATTTTTTTTCTATGTTGGTTATCAGCACAGTTTTGTTAAGTGAGCAACTGGAAGAGATGCACATTGATTACCACTGTGGAATAAGACACATTTTATGTTACTAATGGAGCTGTCTATAAACAGCCGCCATTCTCCTGGTGGACATTCAATTATCAATCGAAGAAGATGTCCAGGGATATTATTGCAGTATACAAGTTCTTCATCTGGGCTGAAGGAAGGAGTTTAACCTCTCTTGTCCGATAAGCTGTTATTTTAGCTTCATGTTATAGACAGTTCTTTTCTTTTAGTCTGGATGCTAAAACTTCAGATGCTTGTTTTGACAGACTGAGGTCACGTATCAGATCAATGAGTTCTTCCTGGGAGGACTGCTGGCCTGTTGAAATGCTTACAAGCATTTCATATTCACTTCATATTCACTTCCACTGCTGTCACCTGTGTTACATCCTAAACCCTGAGTTTCTTCAACATCTGACAACGGAAGGTCAGGCAGTGTTGTAAACACTGTTATGGGAACGTCTTCACTGTGTGGCACAGATCTCCTTACTGACTCCAAGTCAGAATATTCTGACTTGATTTTCTTGCACCGACTAAAACCTTCACATCCACCATACAGAAATAACCATCATCGTCGTAGTTTTTCGGCTGTTTTCACATCATAGGCACACCGAAATTTAAACTTTTCCTTTGCCTGTTTTTCCACTATTGAAAACATTCTACACAAATTTTGCACAAGATTCGTCTTGTTCTCCAAGTGCCACTCCAAAATATGCAAGATAAGTTTGTTTTACAAAATAGGTTTTTTTTTCCACAGAGAATTAGCCACAAATGTAGCAAATTGCATTGGGAGTTTTTAATCAGACTCTTTGTGAAGAACTCATGTTTATCTGGAAAAAAATAACAAAACAAAGGTTACAATGTTGTTACTTCTTCGTTGTTAATGCACATTCATTCGTTAAATATTAAATAACTAATCTATATTAAAACTATCTGTACATACAGATTGTCCCTACACATATATAAACATGTGTTATGGGCAAGTTCCCTGTAAATTGAGGGTAGCTATGCAATATCTCACAAACTAGAGCCAATTTGAAACATCTACTGTCATTTTCGAATTCAGCAACCCCAAAATACTTGAAATACCTTCAGATATCTTTGGCAACGACTTTATTTGTTCTTAGTTGACCGTTGCTGCCACCATCATGATTACGCAAGTCATGTTCTTTTGTTTGTAAAATAGTCATGTGGATGGTGACCACTATAAGATCAAACACTGACCAGCAACAAAAGACACCTTTTCCAGGAAAATTCAACATACAACATACGCCACTAATGCATCATCAATATATATATATATATATTTCATCATTATATAGAAGCGGGAATTATGAAAAAAATTGTATCGGCTGTCTACCTGGAGTCTACCTGGAGGGTATTCCGGGGATCAACTTCCCCGCGGCCCGGTCCAAGACCAGGCCTCCCGGTGGATCAGGGCCTTATCAACGAGGCTGTTACTGCCTGCCGCACGCAGTCCAACGTACGAACCACAACCCTGCTGATCCGGCACTGACTTTAGGTATCTGTCCAGCTCACTCTTGAAGGCAACCAGAGGTCTACTGGTAATGCCCCTAATGACTGGTGGGAGGCTGTTGAACAGTCTTGGGCCCCGGACACTTATTGCGTTTTCTCTTAGTGTACCAGTGACGCCCCTACTTTTCACTGGGGGTATGTTGCATCGCTTGCCAAGTCTTTTGCTTTCGTACGGAGTGATTTCTGTGTGCATAGATGGTGAAGGATGTCTTTAATTTAATGAAAAAAAAATTTGGCCGCAAATACGTGAATTATTGTCTGACACAGTGTTGCTATTAAAACTGATCCCATCTGGCCGAGTCACCACATGGAGGAGACCCGGGCCAGAATGTCCTGGAGGAGACCCGGGCCAGAATGTCCTGGAGGAGACCCGGGCCAGAATGTCCTGGAGGAGACCCCGGCCAGGATGTCCTGGAGGAGACCCGGGCCAGAATGTCCTGGAGGAGACCCCGGCCAGGATGTCCTGGAGGAGACCCGGGCCAGAATGTCCTGGAGGAGACCCGGGCCAGAATGTCCTGGAGGAGACCCGGGCCAGGATGTCCTGGAGGAGACCCGGGCCAGAATGTCTTGGAGGAGACCCGGGCCAGGATGTCTTGGAGGAGACCCGGGCCAGGATGTCCTGGAGGAGACCCGGGCCAGGATGTCCTGGAGAACCTGCTTCTACCTGATCACGTAGATGCTAGTTGCATGTGAAACTTTCAGACAAGTTATCCAGAACTTTCCTGAAAGGCACTAAGTAAACAATTGTTTACGAGTAAATAATGCAAAACATAATAATAACATTTAGAACACTAGCTTGCCTATGTCCATGAAGAGAGTGCATGTTTAGGGGCTTCTATCCACCTAGTTTTGGTGTTTCTTATGAGCGTGGTGCAAGGTTTCATCAGTATATCAGTATAATGGAGGTACTCTATCAGGGGGTTTCAGTCCCAACATGATGGGACTGTTGGTTTGTTTACAGAGACGCCACTGTTAGTCATACACGTAAACATCAACATCTTTGAAGTATTACTTTAATAAAGGGAATATATTTTTAAATACTCACTATATTACTTGTGTTGTAAATTTTGATTGAACATGACATATAAATAAACACTTCTTGAAACTAAGTTTTCCAATAAATAAAAATCCTGACGTGTTAGATCAAATTCGAATTTAAATTTGGAATCAGTATGATCATAACACACATGAAACTCTATATTAATCTCAGTAGTAGACCCAACAATTTTCATTGTTGTCCATTGTTATCCTCAATAAATCGAGCCTGAATACGTATTTTAAATTTTGTTGAAAATGTATATAATCATCGAGGGTCGGCAGTAATAACCAGAAAAACGGTTTAAGATTTTTATCATGGCAAATATTTTTCATTACGAGACAGTCAGCATTTGCGAGAAAAAAGATGAAATTCGTTGAATGTAATTCCCGGGGAAAGCGTAGCAATTACAACGATTTTTTAAACTCAGCGATACTAAAATCTCCCAGTTTTCAAATATATAGGACGTAAAATTCAAGAAAAAAATAAAAATTAAATATTAATTTGTTTTAAAATATTGTAAACACTTACAATTGTTTTAAATAAGTCAATCACGTGCACAGTAACTCAGGTAACAACGACTAATAGTCAAACTACTATATAATGAAAGGAGGACACACATGCTGGGTGTTCCAAGGTAATGTCTCGGCTAGGCTAGGAGACCCCAGACACACACACACACACACACACACACACACACACACACACACACACACACACACACACACACACACTAAAGACTGAACAGAATGAGAATAGCGACTAAGTGCAACAGTTACTGTTATTGTCACCGTGAACTAGCTAGGCTGCTGCCACAGGTACCTACACACATGACTGTGGTCAAGTGGAACCAACAGTCTTCATCACAGTGCTTCATTGACAGTCGCTACATCACTTGGATTGGCAGAAAACAGAGGTAAAATATTTTCTTGATTGTAGAGGAAAGTAAAATGGTAAATCAAAGGAGCATTAAAACACGATAGGTAAAGATGGTGGGAGGTGGCTAAAGCTCTCGCTTCACACGGTGAGTGTCTGGGTTCGATTCCCTGCGGGGACAGAAATATTGGGCGTGTTTCTTTACACCGATTGTCTATGTACGTGGGTGTTAGTCGACTGGTGTGGGTCGCATCCTGGGACAAAACTGATCTAATTTGCCCGAAATGCTCTGCATAACAAGCGGGTTTCTATATAGTAGTATGGCATTGATGTTAGCAAGGCTTGTTTACCTTGTACATGTACTTGTAGTAAATAAAGTTATTATTATTATTATTATTATTATTATTATTATTATTATTATTATTATTATTATTATTATTATTATTATTATTATTATTATTATGTGAGTAGTAAAATAGTTGAGTGAGTAGTGGGAAGGAGAGTAAAATGGTCTCCAGTAAATAGGTCAGAAGGCAGAAGAGGTGAGAGGAGAGACAACCTGGTAATGTGAAGGTAAAGATAATCGGAGTTTTAAAGGCGAAGGAAACTGATGATCTTTGGAGTGGAGGAAGCTGATGTAGATTAGGAAGTATATGGGAGGAGGAGGGACATGGGAAACATATCACTGAGTGAGAACAAGGAGAGGAAAAATTAGAGTAGATGGATTTTTTCCTAAGAATCGGGAAGTACACATAGAGAAATTAACGTCCGAAGAAAGGTCATGGATCAGAGAGAACTTTTGACGATTATAAGATATCACTACGTATACTACTTGTACCTAGACAGAACGGAAATGGAGAAATAACATTTGTGAAAGCACGTAAATATACTGGATAGAGAAGCAGAGAAGAGAAGAGGGGGAAGGAAAAAGTGGGCTAAAAAAAGAGCGATCACTCAGCATTCAGAAATCTCTCAAGTACTTCAACAACATCTTTCACAATAACAATAACCCTACATCCTTTACCCTCTTTTATCTACGACGATAATCCTGACTCATGTTCCTGAGACACAGCACACGCCATCCCTAGCCTCAACACTTACTTCCTCACAGATAAACAATTAACAGAAAGCTTGGACACCACAATCCCAAGCATAGTAAAAGAAAACAAGCTCAGTTTTATAAACCAATGATTATGAATGAGGAGATAGCAGAGGCAACCTGGGACATCACAACATTCACAAAGACAAAAGTAAATGAAATGATAACAGAGGATATTTTCCCAGCAGAATATCGAGAAATGAAGGAAGAAGCAGGGGACGAGATACTAGGTTAATTAAAAACTAATGAAGCTTTGAAAAGATGAGAGGGATATATGGATATCAGTGGGCGCAATTAAGACTGACGACGTCAAAGACATATTAGAAGTAATTCACAACCCACCACCAAATAGAAGAACATTGTAATAGGAATATAATGACAATAACGAAGAAATGGTTGACACCATAGTAGGAAGAGAAAGAAGAACTCATATAGCCAAAGCAAAAGATATCAATCATGATATATTTTAATGATAAAGAAAATGGCTGGAATAATTGGGACCGACAATGGGATCAAGAAGTATGGAAGAATGGAAAGAAAGAAGTGATGGGAAGCTTAATGAGAGAGCATGTCATGGACACAACAAGGAGGAGATACATGATACAGTGCTCTGGGCTATCATTCAGAGGCCATTTAGCTGAAACAAAAAAAAAAAAAACAGGTGAGGAACGGAAGAAAGCTGACCTATGAAAGGCGCTAAACCCATCTGGGTCATATATCACCTCGGGAATGAAAGGCAATCAGGATCGATCCAAAGAAATCAAGGATAATGATGTTCCTTGGAACAAGAGCTACTTACATGTATCAAGGCACGACTCATTAGGGTTTTCGAAGAGGAAACTTTGAAGGAATGAGAGAATTCCTGAATGAAGTGTAATGGGGAAAGGACCTGGACAGAAGTTAATTAATGAGATGATACATTAGGTAGCCATGATGTGTTGCATGACAGAGAACGTCATATCAGGAGGAAGTCATATCAGGAGGAAGTCATATCAGGGGGAAGTCATATCAGGAGGAAGTCATATCAGGAGGAAATCATATCAGGAGGAAGTCATATCAGGAGGAAGTCATATCAGGAGGAAGTCATATCAGGAGGAAATCATATCAGGAGGAAGACAACATTGTATAATCGAAGAAAAACTTGTCTCAGTTGAAAATGAAGAGAGAGGGAAAAAATATCAAGAGCCGAAATATTTTTAGATATTGAAGGAGAAGATAAAACAGTGAAGTGAACAAAAGAGTCAGTTAGGATTGTGCAAGAGTGAGAAGAGAGGCCGAGGGACAAAATAGAGCAAACATAGCAGCATACATACTCAATAAGTATTCAATCAAATACATAAATGATTTTCCAAGTCGCTTATATTTTCTTTCATACACTAGCCATTAAAAATAAAATAAAATAATGTGTTAAAATTAATAAAAAATAATAACGTGTTTGCAAATACATAAGTGTATTTGCAGACACATTAGTATTTTCATACACTGGTTATTTAAAATAAAAAATTATAAAATTAAATAAAAAAATAATTAGCTTATATTAAGAATGAACATGGATTAAGGAAGATGATGAATGTTGATTAGGGAGGTCCAAAAAAATTAAAACTGGAATTTTAATTCATGCTCATGTCTCGCTAATGCCTTTAATCACATCGTTTCTTCAGGTGACATTTCACAAGAATTCAAGAAAAAAAAAACTGCAGCATTGAAACAGACGAATATATTTCAAGAAAGCAGCTTTTGACATGGACTGTATGTCCTTCCTGTGCTGAGCCTCCATACTCTGAAGGTCGTGCTTCTGGTTCATACCCGTGGAGATGAGTTGTTTTGTCGGATAACAGTAATGGCCATATCTGCGTTGTCTTGTAACGACCCTCAATGAGTCGATGAAGGCCATGAACTGTTACTAGTTTCCATTGCTAGAAGAAGGTTGCTTGACCTGGAACGACTCAGACTCCTGACGCCCATTTGGATGAATCAGGTTGATGACGTTATCAGTTCTGGCTTTCACAGAGAGAAAAAAGTCTTTTTATAACTGCTCTTCCGAAATGTTTTCTTGAGATTCTCCACATTTACCGCTTTATCCTCTTCTCTAATCCGATTATCGAAGAAAGAACTAATTGGTCAGGTTGCGTTTGCAGTGTATAAAGGCAGTGTTTGCATTGACACTTGGAATTCTACACTCAAGTTCCTTCATGAAATTTAAACGGCTTTCTGAGGTATATGATGCAATCGATGCTCATTGAGAGTAACTAGTGAAAAAGACACAAATGAATTTTGTGAATAATGATGGAGAATTGTTCTCCAAATATTGCTTCTGACATTAACCTGGTTTGATGGAAGGCTCCAGGTGCCCTGATTTTCACCCTTCCCTCTGGAATCTCCGCTAAGAAGAAGTACGACAGTACCAAGAGTACCTTGAAATCATCCGTGGGGTGTATGTTCAAAATGACGTCGAATATCATGTCTTCGAGTGTCCCTTCTATGAATTTTGCCAGAGGAGAAGTGATTTCGTGAAGTTCTCATCGTCAGTTGTTGGCTTCCAGCGGAATCCCTCAGTGATTCCCAACATCTTTCTCCATTAACACGACCAAAAGAGTATTGGGGCCGACAGATAATGCTCCTTCTTGAAGACATATTGACGAGAAACCTGTATTATCTTCCAAGCTCTTTAGGACATCGTACTATTAGAGGCAGGAGTGTCGAGCTGCCCACATGATCATGAGGTTCCAGTCCTCAAAATTAGCAATGCAATGTACAACTAGTACACCTTATTTTAATTTGCAACTCCCACATTTTATTTTTTGAACGTTTTCAGTTTTAGCAAAATTACGTAAAAATCCAGTTACTGAAAAATGAAAATCCCGAAAAAAGTAAATACATTTATGATATTTACTGAATATTCATTGGTTGAACTAACTCATATCTAAAAAAAAATGAAAAATGCATCAATTTAAAAAGAGATACTATAAATCAAAGCGCAAAATGAACAAAAAGCAACACTCCTTTTTTTTTTTGAGAGAGAGAGAGAGAGACTGGGAGCTCTGCAGATGCTCTCCATGACGAGCATGGAATTTGTTACAGTAATCTCCGGCCGATGACTAACGCCCAGCTAGAATTTCTGTTACTATTTCACAGTTTTCAACGCCAAGTGTTCATTCTCTCGCAGTGGAAAGCAAGAGTTCATCTGCACATATTAAAACCAAAATAAATAGCCATATTGTCTTGGCTCGTATCGATCTATTAACTTTCCTGAAGTTTTTGTTAATTAAATAAAAAAACATATTGATGGATTATTGAAAGGATAATCGACCCTCACCTTTTAGTTGAACGGATCCAAAAATGTTCATGTGACTTACGATATGCTAATATGTTTGGAGACAAAGATCGGGAGGTATTTATTTTTTGCAATGTATTTCTGACAATGATAATGATAATACCTATGATATCGTGTGCCATAAAGAGCTCTTACGCAGAATCATACCTAGAACAGAACACATCGAGAAGACACACACAGAAGGGAGAATCACGAGAATATTTTAGACTTCGCTACGATCCCCGCTGGGGAGGGGAACACTACTTATCCACCCAATGGCAACCTCAAACCGAGTGAAGATCAAACCATTAGGGGGACAATTAACGACTCATCAAAGCTAGCACTTGCAGCTGCCATTAGTGGCAACCTGCGAGTCAAGTGCAATGCAATCCTCACTCTCAAGGAAGCCTTTGTGGTCGTCTGCATAGACGACTTCGAGGCTGAGAAACTAATTACCACCGAAGCTATCACCACTCTTCAGCAACAGGGATTTCTAGTCCTGACTTCCCCAGCATTAAGAGCCAAGAGAACTGTGTTTCTCACACGGCTCGACAACCTCATCACCGCTCAAGAGATCGCAGAAATCAAATCATCAATCGAAGATCAGAACACAAGGGCCAAGATAGACAGCATTACTAAGATACCTCAAGCTACCTCCATGCTTAAGATCACCTTCAGTGATGTCCATATGGCAGCTAGAGCTCTCACATTGAAGCAGAAAAATACGAGTACATCCCACAGTGTTATAACTGCTACTCATTCACACCACCAAAGACTGTCCCACCAAGGACAAGAAACTCTGCGCTACCTGTGGCAAAGAAGGACACGACTTCAAGTCTTGCACCACCACCACTCAACCCAAATGCCTGAACTGCAAGACTGATCACCATACCCTCGCTGCCAAGTGTCCTACTAGACGGGATATCCTCAGGAAACAACTTGATCAACAACAAAAACCCACTGTTCAAGCAACAACATATGCTGCCATTACTAAGCTACAATCAGACACCACCAAAATTCTCCAGGCCACCCATGCTGCCTCCACCAGTTTTGCATCACCACCATCACTGCCCGAGGGCGACTCCACCAAAATTATCTACTGCATTATGTACGCCCATGTACACAATATGGCAGCACCTGGATCCTTTAACACCACCATCAATGAACTTTCCGAACATAACAACATGCCCAGCTTCACATTCCCAGCATCTCCACTTTCCTCAGACATTATAAAGTCCACTGCAAATATTGTCAACATCGAGAATGCTCCACCACCATTTCCAACACCACCACCACCTCCCACAACGGCGAGTATGTTACATATTATTTTATGTTCATCACATACCCATTAACATGTTGTCTCTACCAGAGGGCGTATTCACAGGAGGAAATACGCCCCTGGGATCGTATTAGCTCAGACATCCTCTTTTTCTGCAACTTTGCAAGCTTCTGATAATGTGTTGATTGCAACACGATAGGCCTAGAGCTATGATTCTACTCCCCCTTGGTTGTTTTGCACACACACACACACACACACACATTTATAAGATATAAGATACTGAGAGGAATTGACTAAGTGGACAGAGACAGAATGTTCCAGAGATGGGACACAGCAACAAGGGGACACAGTTGGAAGTTGAAGACTCAGATGAATCACAGAGATGTTAGGAAGTATTTCTTCAGTCACAGAGTGGTCGGGAAGTGAAATAGTTTAGGAAGTGATGTAGTCGAGGCAGGCTCAATACATAGCTTTAAGCAGAGGTATGATAAAGTTCATGACGCAGGGAGAGTGACCCAGTAGCGGCCAGTGAAGAGGCGGGGCCAGGAGCTATGACTTGACCCCTGCAACCATAACTAGGTGAGTACAACTAGGTAAGTACACACACACACACACACACACACACACACACACACACACACACACACACACACACACACACACACACACACACACACACACACACACATATATATATATATATATATATATATATATATATATATATATATATATATATAAGCAGAACAAGCCACATGAGGATGGAAATCACTTAGCTCTAGATCTTTCACACTCTCGTGCGTCGACATAAGCTATGCAATGTTGTAATATTGCTGTATTGCAACAATGCAAAGCTCCTGACGACGCGCAATAATGCGAAAGATTTTCATCCGCAATATGACTTGTTCTGCATTGTTAAGATCACCTGTTTACGATTGTATTGAATATATATAAGTCTGTTGAGTATACCAGGTAAAGTGTATGGTAGAGTTATTATTGAAAGAATTAAGAGTAAGACGGAAAGCAGAATAGCAGATGAACAAGGAGGCTTTAGGAAAGGTAGGGGGTGTGTAGGCCAAGTGTTTGCAGTAAAACATATAGGTGAACAGTATTTGGATAAGGGTAAAGAGGTTTTTGTGGCATTTATGAATTTGGAAAAGGCATATGATAGGGTGGATAGGGGGGCAATGTGGCAGATGTTTCAGGTGTATGGAATAGGAGGTAGGTTACTGAAAGCAGTGAAGAGCTTTTATGAGGATAGTGAGGCTCAGGTTAGAGTGTGTAGGAGAGAGGGAGATTATTTCTCGGTAAAAGTAGGCCTTAGACAGGGATGTGTGATGTCACCATGATTGTTTAATATATTTATAGATGGGGTTGTAAGAGAAGTGAATGCGAGGGTCTTGGCAAGAGGTGTGGGGTTAAAAGACAAAGAATCAAATACAAAGTGGGAGTTGTCACAGTTTCGTTTTGCTGATGACACTGTGCTTTTGGGAGATTCTGATGAGAAGTTGCAGAGGTTGGTGGATGAATTTTGTAAGGTATGTAAAAGAAGAAAATTGAAAGTGAATATAGGAAAGAGTAAGGTGATGAGGATAACAAAAAGATTAAGTGACGAAAGATTGGATATCAGATTGGAGGGAGAGAGTATGGAGGAGGTGAATGTATTCAGATATTTGGGAGTGGACATGTCAGCAGATGGGTCTATGAAGGATGAGGTGAATCATAGAATTGATGAGGGGAAAAGGGCGAGTGGTGCACTCCTGAGTCTGTGGAGACAAAGAACTTTGTCCATGGAAGTTAAGAGGGGAATGTATGAGAGTATAGTTATACCAACACTCTTATATGGGTGTGAAGCATGGGTGATGAATGTCGCAACGAGGAGAAGGCTGGAGGTAGTGGAGATGTCATGTCTGAGGTCAATGTGTGGTGTGAATATAATGCAGAGAATTCGGAGTTTGGAAATTAGGAGGAGGCGCGGGATTACCAAAACTATTATCCAGAGGGCTGAGGAGGGGTTGTTGAGGTGGTTCGGACATGTAGAGAGAATGGAACGAAACAGAATGACCTCGAGAGTGTATAAATCTGTAGTGGAGGGAAGGCGGGGTAGGGGTCGGCCTAGGAAAGGCTGGAGGGAGGGGGTAAAAGAGGTTTTGTGTGCGAGGGGCTTGGATTTCCAGCAAGCATGCGTGTGCGTATTTGATAGGAGTGAATGGAGACAAATGGTTTTTAATACTTGACGTGCTGTTGGAGTGTGAGCAAAGTAACATTTATGAAGGGATTCAGGGAAACCGGCAGGCCGGACTTGAGTCCTGGAAATGGGAAGTACAGTGTATGCACTCTGAAGGAGGGGGTGTTAATGTTGCAGTTTTATAACTGTGGTGTAAAGCACCCCTCTGGCAAGACAGTGATGGAGTGAATGATGACGAAAGTTTTTCTTTTTCGGGCCACCCTACCTTGGTGGGAATCGGCCGATACGTTAATAAAATAAAATAAAATATATCTAATGGAAGATGTTAAGAAGTTTCGGTAATGTCTACGTTTTTGCATGGTGACATTTGTATTGGTACCAAACATGAAGTTATACAGAGAAATGAAAGAACATGTAAGGCAGCTGTGGTTATACAGGCATCTTTCATCATGATGCATGAACACTATTTATGGAGACACCATGCTTGGGAAGACGACTTTTGGAGTTGTCCCTATCCCTCTTGAGGAGCATTTATGTCTTGTGATGGCAGGGAAGGTGGCTCCTGGAGAGATGAGATAATATTATGTACAGTAATAGACATTCAACAGTTCATAGATTGTTAAATATATGCAACTCCGGTTGAACATTTTTCACATTTGTTACTGTTTTAAATGATTCCCTTGCCACCGGCTGCTGTGTTATGGACGACGTGTAAACGTCACAATCCTCTGCGCTCACTTCCCCACAGGATCACTGGTGAGTTGTGTATCGCCACCATTACAACAAGTGATTTTATTTGCTCAGTTTCTGTGGCGAATAAGTTTTCCTCTTTTTTACATCGTTGTTTTCTAGCTTCAGAATTATTGAATCCCGTTTATATTTTATAATTAATAAGTTTTCATTTCCTAATAAAGCATTCTTTGAGTTATTGTAGTTTGTGCAGCAGTTAAGAGCAGAGTCCTGCATCCTCCATTGTCACTCTTTCTGCTGGTAGATACATAAAGGATAGCGAATTCTGATAAACCAGAGACCTTTGTGATGATCTCTGGCAGTTATGGCAGCAAAAGCAAAAAGTAGAGGTGCTTGTTGATGGTGACTTGCAGACTGAAGCAGCGTCTCCCACGACCCACACGACCGTCCTCAAGACAACAAAACGTGAAAATCTTTCAAAGCAAAAACAACTGTTTTATTTAATGATTCTGTGCATTATAATATCCATTTTTCATTAATAGTCGATGAACCTGAACCAGAGGAAGTTGTCATTCACCTGCTGGAGAGGGAAGTATACTGCTGCAGGAATTTAATATTGTTTTTAATAAATAGCTGAAGTATCACTTTTGAGAACAGGCCTAATATGTTTAAGGCCAAAACTGGATATGTGAAATAGTTTTCAAAAAAGTAGGTTTAATAAATTATATATATGTTTTATTTAATCCGTTTATTAAATTATCTCGTATTTTAAATTATCTCGTATTTTAAATTATCTCGTATTTTGCTAGTGTATTCAGTAGACATCTAACAAAAGTAATAATTCCTGCTAAAGTAGTCAACTAAATTGTTGGTAAAGTTTTCAGCTTGAAGTTCCTTAACCTGTACTCTCTAGAACGCAGGCGAGAGAGATACATTAGTATATACACATGGAAAATTCTCGAGGGCTTAGAACCAAACTTGCACACAAAAATCACTCCGTACGAAAGCAAAAGTCTCGGCAGGCGATATAACATCCCCCCAATGAAGAGCAGGGGTGCCACTAGCACGTTGAGGGATAACACAATAAGTGTCAGGGGCCCAAGATTGTTCAACTGTCTCCCAGCATACATCAGGGGGATTACCAACAAACCCCTGGCTGTCTTCAAGCAGGCACTGGACAGGCACCTAAAGTCGGTACCTGACCAGCCAGGCTGTGGTTCGTACGTTGGACTGCGTGCGGCTAGCAGTAACAGCCTGGTTGATCAGGCTCTGGTCCAACAGGAGGCCTGGTTACAGACCGGGCCGCGGGGGCGTTGACCCCTGGAATTCTCTCCAGGTAGACTCCAGGTAGTCTTCTTTAAATAATTTAATAGTTAACAGGCAGATAAATTCCGAATTAATTACTTATTTATTTTAATTTGTTGTAACTATTCAAATACTTAATAAAATTATATAGTTTTGCATTAAATGAGTAGGGTAATATTGCTAATAATTCCCATGCTATGATTTGATTTATCTAAAGAAAATTAACTGATCAGTCCTCCTGTTGCTGCATGTTAACTGACACATTTCGTTATAGTATATTAACTGCCTGAACATAATTCCATTTTTTATTTACAGAATGATATCTATCAT
This sequence comes from Cherax destructor, assembly GCA_009830355.1. Lineage (NCBI taxonomy): Eukaryota > Metazoa > Arthropoda > Malacostraca > Decapoda > Parastacidae > Cherax > Cherax destructor. The sequence continues at coordinate 16,639 of WNWK01023452.1, forward strand.
TATTAAAAAGTATGATTTTAAGCAAAATTCAGCTACAACTTATTCTAAGTATGCATATAAAAAAACTCTTCATAATTATAATTCAGCTTAAACTCTTTCCAAGGACACTTCAGCTAAACTTCATCCAAAGCTGAAGTCAACTGAGTCTATTTCGAAGCATAACTCAGAACCTTATTTTTACGCTTAAGTTAAACTTAATATCTTTCTCAGGATAACTTGAATCAACGTCTCGTTGTGGTTATCACCATAAGAGACTCTTGACTTTCCTGCCTCACCTTCCACACCTGCGTCTGTCTTGTATGAAAGTCTTCTGGAACAATTATTCTCCCTCGAGAAAACTAATGAAGAAATAATTAATAAAATGTTGTTCCTTACGTTTTCATCAGCAAACAGTTGACATGTGGGTCCAGGAGCTGAGAATCGATCTCCACAACCACTTATAGATGTGAGCACACAAAAAAATTAAGGGTGAAAATTGCCTTTGCTTCTTCCCCACTTGCCTTGCAAAACTTATGTAAGTTCTACGTTTACTGTAAAATGCAATATTGCAACTCAGTGGCAATAATCTTGTGGGAGAAGTCATATAAGGCTGAGAACCGTCTTGTGTATTTCCCTTCACTTCTCCCAGGGTAAACAAGTTCATTAACTCAGTGTCATCACCTACAACGTGATTCTTTAAAAGTTTTTTTTCTGGTAAAAGATTTTGGCGAGAATAAACCGGAGTATCAGAATTAAAAACTCGAGAATAAATCAAATGTTCATAGTTCACATTTCCTTTACAAAACCCGAAGTGAGCAGAGGTAATGTTGTAATTTCTGGATTGGTGAAGATGTTGGCATGAAATTTTGATTAGTTGCAGAGGCAACAATGACATACGGATTAATTATAAATTCTGTACAATCAACCTTGACTGACCAGATATATATGACCGCTTTATTCACAGTAGCTGTGGTGATAACATAATAACGATAAATTCAGAAGTTACAGTCAAATGTTAGGTGCCCCATGGCTTGGTTGGTAATGCTCTCACCTCACACACTGAGTGTCCGTGGTTCGATCTCCGGCATGGGTCGAAATGTTTGGCATGTTTCCTTACACCTGCTGTCCCTGTTCATCTAGCAGTAAGTAGGTATCTTGGTTTGGGTCGCATCCTGGGAGACAAGATTGAAGGACCCCGGTAGAAATAAAACAGTCCTCGATGACGCTCTGACTTTCTTGGGTTATCCTGGGTAGCTAACCCTAAGGGTTAAAAATCCGAACAAATCTTATCTTGTAGATGAATGGTTCAGAGCACCGACAAGTTATAAATTAGACACATATGCAACACTTGGGTATCTTTATTGAGGAAACGTTTCGCCACACAGTGGCTTCATCAGTCCAATACAAAGATGTTAGGAGAGGAGGAGTTTGAGGTAATCAGTCCCTCGGCCTGGAGTCGATGTGTTCAGTCCATCAATCTTGTAGGAAGTACAGCATAGGACCGTAGAGGTGGCTTATATACTGTAGTCATGTGAGGTGAAGCAGGAGGAGGCGGGGTCATAGTGGTACCATCCACTAGTCGAAGTAGGTCTTCAACACTTGTCCAACCTTTGGACGAAGACCTACTTCGACTAGTGGATGGTACCACTATGAAAACGCCTCCTCCTGCTTCACCTCACCTGATTACAGCATATAAGCCACCTCTACGGCCTTGTGCTGCACTTCTAACAAGATTGATGGACTGAACACATCGACTCCAGGCCGAGGGACTGATTACCTCAAACTCCTCCTCTCCTTACATCTTTCTGCTTTGTATTGGACTGTTGAAGCCACTGTGTGGCGAAACGTTTCCTCAATAAAGATACCCAAGTGTTGCATATGTGTCTAATTTAAATCTTATCTTATTGATTTAAGATGTACCGCGAAGGGTGCAGCCTAGGTTTCAGTAAGGGGCTGTTGATCCAGTGAATTGGAACTATCATTTCCACCCATGGATCGAATCTAATTGCGTTCCTTTCCCCAGGTGCTGTATGACCCTTACAGGTTGAGCGCCTCCCCTTGATCAGATAATAATAATAATAATAATAATAAGAATAATAATCATAATCATAATAATAATGACGATGATGGTCTGACATGCTGTGTTGATGCTCCAGCCATTTTTCAGAGATGTTGTACTTTGCTGTGCTGCACTGTGTTGCTCTGCTTTACTGTACTGTATTATAACTGGAAGCGCTGTTTCTCTTACACTTAAATAGCACCAGTGAAGTGTTTAGGTTACCGACACTGACAACTCTCTTGTCTATTAGAGGTCATTGGTATTCTATAAACTGTTCATCAGCTTCCACTCACTATCCTTCTTCAAGCTTACACGGGCACTCTCTTGTTGAATTGTATCTTATACAGAATATACTTACTATGAATCTTAGTCCCTGGTCTGCTTCTGTAGATACCTGCCTTTCTCAGTACATAGTCAAAATGTTCTAATCTTCAGCTCACTCGTGAGTTTTCACCGACCTTGTTCTTTCCCTCGCTTTTTCCCCAGACTTATCTACTTTTATTTTCATCAACCTTTCTGACTTCTGATTTTCTTCATGCAGGTTTCCTCTTTCTTACCCACCATGACCCAGAAGGCTAGCTGTAATGTTCCTCTTTCGTTTATTTTTTTTCTGATCCCCTTCGTGAGAAAGGAAGTAAAACACAATTGTATATTATTGCTGAAACGAATCGCGTCCACATCAAGCTCCTTCGTATGAATACATTAGTGACGAAATTGCCAGACAAAGGTGAAGAAACGGACAGGTAATTTGAGGTTTTCCATTTGAATGCCTGAACAGAAGAGGAGAGATATTATATATGTGTTTTGTCTTTTAGCCTTGGTCAAGCTGAAGTAGAGGCATATCGATGGAGCTTTACATATAGGAATCAGAAGTGATGTGCAGCATTTGGAGACAGTGTCACAAGATGCGGGGTTCCCTTTGGGAAGTAAAGAAATAAAAAAATATTTGGATGAGTGTTATGTGACTGGTCCATCCAATTGAGGGTTAATTTACCTCAGTAATTCGACTGTTATTACTGCTACTACAACTATTAACAACTACCATTTCTACTAACAACTACTGCTACTAATACTAACAAAAACTACTACAAAAAGCAACTACTGCTAACAACAACTACTACTACTAACAACTACTCCTACTATTACTAACAACAACTACTACTACTACTAACAGCTACTTGTACTGCTATTACTTCTACTGCTACTACTAACAACTACTACTACTACTACTACTACTAACAACTACTACTTCTATTACTACTACTACTACTAACAAAAACTACTTCTACTACAAACAACTACTACTGAAACTATTACTGCTACTAATACTGCAAATACTTGTACTAAAACTACTACTACTAATACTAATGTGATTACTACTATTACTACTAAAACGACAACTTCTTTTTCAACTCCTCCTACTACTTCTACTAAAATGACTACTACTGCTGCTACTACTACTACTTCAACTACTACTACAACTATAACTACTTCTACCTGTAAATCTATTAATACTTCAACTATTATTACTTGTTTTTCTACTACTATTATATCTACTACTACCATTACTAGTACTTGTTCTTCTATTACTACTTCTACTACCACTACTACTACTATTACTACTACTACTTCTACTACTACTACTACTACTACCACTGCTACTACTACTACACTACTAATACTACTTCTACTACCACTACTACTAATACTACCACTACTTCTACGACTATTTCCACTACTACTACTACCACTACTACTACTATTATTGCTACTACCACTACTACTATCACTGTTACTACTACTACCACCACTATTACTACTACTACTACCACTACTACTACCACTACTACTACCACTACTACTACTTCCACTACTACTACTATTAATATCACTACTACTACTACTACCACTGCTACTACTACTACTACTACTACCACTACTATTACTACTCTCTACCACTACTGCTGCTTACAGCCACTGCTCTACTGCTGCTGCTCTCGCTGCTGCTCTGCTACTCTACTACTCTTCTCTCCTACTGACTACTACTACTACTAGTACCACTACTACTACTACTACTACTACTACTACTACTACTACTTCTACTACCACTACTACTACTACTATCACTACTACTACCACTACTACTACTATTTAAAAAAATAGTAATTAATATTATTTTCATCTAAGTGTTAACTTCAAAATAATAATAATATTTATTATAATCATCGGTGTTATTATTATTATTATTATTATTATTATTATTATTATTATTATTATTATTATTATAATTATTAATCTAAAAATAAAAATTGATAATAATAATAATAATAATAATAATAATAATAATAATAATAATAATAATAATAATAATAATAATAATAATAATAATAGTAATAATAATAATAACAGCAAAAATAAAAAATAACAATACCAATAATAAGAATAAAAATACGAAAAATATTAATAATAATATTAAATTTGTTTCTACTCTTCTCCTTAAATGTTTTTCGTCAGAAGACTTGTCTTTAAACCTTTTTCATGGTTGTTGTCTCCAATTTCTGGCCCAAGTGCAGCAGTGGTATTATGATTTCTTATCTTCAGAACGTACACTTAGGCAGATCGTGTGTGTGTGTGTGCGTGGGGCATCACTACTAACACTAAGGAAAAAAATCCTTTAATTCCTATGGCTCATCTGTTTTCAACCACTGTTTCCTTTCTATTCCTTTTTATTCAAGTAATCTGGTCTAATCTGCTATAATTTCCGTTTAAGATTTTATATGCAGTAAACATGTTTTCTTTTGAACTTCTCTCTACCAACATTGTCCGGTTAAGTTTGACTAATCTTTCTTCAGTGTACAATAGTGCCAGTTCTGGCGCCAGTCTGCTTATAAACTTTTCACCCTCTCCGAACTCCTTCCCATACCTGATCACTTGACCAGGTGTGGGCTAAATGGTGGGGATGTGATGTATAATTATATAATTGGTCTAACTTACTCCGTGTTCATCAATAACTGCAAGAAGCCCCTATCACATGCTTTTAACATCCTATGGAGAGGGAGCATGGACACTGGGATCGTCCCGCAGCTACTAAAAACAACAGACATAGCCCCGCTCCACAAAGGGGGCAGTAAAGCAATAGCAAAGAACTACAGACCAATTGCGCTAACGTCCCATATCATAAAAATCTTTGAAAGGGTTCTAAGAAGCAAGATCGCCACCCATCTTGATACCCATCAATTGCACAACCCAGGACAGCATGGGTTTAGAGCAGGCCGCTCCTGTCTGTCCCAACTACTGGACCACTACGACAAGGTCCTGGATGCTCTAGAAGATAAACAGAATGCAGATGTTATATACACAGATTTTGCAAAAGCCTTTGACAAGTGTGACCATGGTGTAATAGCACACAAAATGCGTGATAAACGAATAACAGGAAAAGTTGGTAGATGGATCTATAATTTCCTAACATGTAGAACACAAAGAGTAGTAGTCAACAGAGTAAAGTCTGAGGCAGCTACTGTGAAAAGCTCTGTTCCACAAGGCACAGTACTTGCTCCCATCCTATTCCTCATCCTCATATCAGACATTGACAGGGATATAAGCCACAGTGCTGTGTCTTCCTTTGCAGATGACACCCGAATCTGTATGACAGTGTCCACCGTTGAAGACACTGAAAGACTCCAAGCAGACATAAACCAAATCTTTAAATGGGCTGCAGAAAACAATATGAAGTTCAATGATGAGAAATTTCAATTACTCAGATACGGAAAACGTGAAGAAATTAAAATCTCATCGGAGTACAAAACTAATTCCAACCACACAATAGAGCGAAAAACTAATGTCAAAGACCTGGGAGTGATCATGTCAGAGGATCTCACCTTCAAGGACCATAACAATGTAGCAATTGCATCTGCTCGAAAAATGACAGGATCAATAATGAGAACCTTCAAAACCAGGGATGCCAAGCCCATGTTGACACTTTACAGATCGCTTGTTCTATCTAAGTTGGAATATTGCTGCACACTAACTGCACCTTTCAAGGCGGGTGAAATTGCTGACCTTGAAAATGTGCAGAGAACCTTCACCACACGCATAACTGCGATAAACCACCTCAACTACTGGGAACGCTTGAAGTTCCTAAACCTGTACTCTCTAGAACGCAGGCGGGAGAGATACATTATTATATACACATGGAAAATTCTCGAGGGCTTAGTACCAAACTTGCACACGAAAATCACTCCCTACGAAAGCAAAAGACTCGGCAGGCGATGTAACACCCCCCCCCCCCCAATGAAGAGCAGGGGTGCCACTAGCACGTTGAGGGACAACACAATAAGTGTCAGGGGCCCAAGATTGTTCAACTGCCTCCCAGCATACATAAGGGGGATTACCAACAAGCCCTTGGCTGTCTTCAAGCAGGCACTGGACAGGCACCTCAAGTCGGTACCTGATCATCCGGGCTGTGGTTCGTACGTTGGACTGCGTGCGGCCAGCAGTAACAGCCTGGTTGATCAGGCTCTGGTCCAACATGAGACCTGGTCACAGACCGGGCCGCGGGGGCGTTGACCCCTGGAATTCTCTCCAGGTAGACTCCAGGTAATATGAACTGTATTAAAACTCCTGGGACAAAGTCTTTCATCATTCATAAACCCTTAATTTCAACTGTGGACAATGTCAGGCTTAATACATTTTATTAAAGGCAGATGTTATTTTATTCTTTGACTAAGTACACATTCCTACTTATTGTTTAAAACTAGGAATTACCTGATGGTTCCAGATATACTATACATTTACTCATTTCCTAGTACTGAAGACATTATTTAAAATAATTCCCGGCTGACCACAGTGTGCATTTGGTATACATTATCCAGGTGTGTCCAGGTTCAGGAAAATTCCCGGCATTTTTTGGGTTATAAATACCACCTGTCACCGTTTATTTAATGGATATAATGATTACAATCAATTTTCAGATTTAAAAGACATTTCCCTGGCACTGTCATGGGTTATTAACTGGCTAAAAGTTTTATGTACAACTCCTAGTTTCATCATCCCTAGGTCAGTTACATTATTTCAACTATTTAAAAAAAATTCTGGGTTGTGCTTGCTGTCTATTTGGGTATACGATCCGTAGGCTGATTAATATTTCTTATGTGACACTGTCCTAGCTGTGTATACAGCATGTTTGTGATATTTTCGTAGGCCAGATATATATAGCTGTTTCTGCCTAATGGCTGTATTCCTGCCACTGTCTGGGCTGTACTGTCTTGGGTACTTCCCTACCCTTATTTTAAAAGGTTCTTGGCAGTGCCAGGGTTGTATACAATCCCTAGGATCATTCTGGGCATTAATCCATCATGATACAATTCTATATATTTTATATAATATTTTAATATTTTCCCCAAGATGACTTTGATGGGTCATTGAGCACGGTTGGTGGGGCTCTCGTCTTGTTATATACTGTCCCAGAGTGTATTGTTTCCATGGGCCATCCACCTGTGTTATTTTTTCTGCTTTATTCCCCAAAATGACGCGGATATATACGAAGTTATTGTTTTGTAGTTGTACGGTGACTGGCTCAGTCTTAGTTGAGTATACTACCCGCTCTTACACACCTTACTGTGTGACAGGTGAGTCTTCAGTTACGAGGGGTCATCAAAGAGCTCCTGTTCTCGATTGTGTGAAGTGTAGTGACGTAGATAATGGTGCAGAGTGCACTCCTTTGCGAAGTTGCGTCACGAGTTTCAGCACGGTCGGTCATTCCGTTGAGGATGAATGGGCAATTTTTTTCGTTCGAATTGTTGCATTTTTTAGTGTAACACAATGGTATCTTTAATAGAAAGAAAGGCGAGTGTGTATGAAATTTGTATGCATACTCGCTAAAACGGCTAGTGAAACCCACACAATGATTGTGAAAGCATTTGGCGACGTATCAATGAGTCGGACACAGAGCTTTGAATGGTTTACTTGATTCAAAGGAGAACGAACGTCAGTTGAGGATGAGGACTGCTATGGTCGTCCTTCATCGTCAGAAACAGACACCAACATTGCAAGAGTGAGGAAGGTTATTTGTGAAGATCGTCGTCAGAATTTCCAGGGCAGATGACACCCGAATCTGTATGACAGTGTCCACCGTTGAAGACACTGCAAGACTCCAAGCAGATATAAACCAAATCTTTAAATGGGCTGCAGAAAACAATATGAAGTTCAATGATGAGAAATTTCAATTACTCAGATACGGAAAACGTGAAGAAATTAAAATCTCATCGGAGTACAAAACTAATTCCAACCACACAATAGAGCGAAAAACTAATGTCAAAGACCTGGGTGTGATCATGTCAGAGAATCTCACCTTCAAGGACCATAACAATGTAGCAATTGCATCTGCTCGAAAAATGACAGGATGGATAATGAGAACCTACAAAACCAGGGATGCCAAGCCCATGTTGACACTCTACAGATCGCTTGTTCTATCTAGGCTGGAATATTGCTGCACACTAACTGCAAATTTCAAGGCGGGTGAAATTGCTGACCTTGAAAATGTGCAGAGAACCTTCACCGCACGCATAAGTGCGATAAACCACCTCAACTACTGGGAACGCTTGAAGTTCCTAAACCTGTACTCTCTAGAACGCAGGCGGGAGAGATACATTATTATATACACATGGAAAATTCTCGAGGGCTTCGTACCAAACTTGCACACAAAAATCACTCCGTACGAAAGCAAAAGACTCGGCAGGCGATGTAACATCCCCCCAATGAAGAGCAGGGATGCCACTAGCACGTTGAGGGACAACACAATAAGTGTCAGGGGCCCAAGATTGTTCAACTGCCTCCCAGCATACATCAGGGGGATTACCAACAAACCCCTGGCTGTCTTCAAGCAGGCACTGGACAGGCACCTCAAGTCGGTACCTGATCAGCCGGGCTGTGGTTCGTACGTTGGACTGCGTGCGGCCAGCAGTAACAGCCTGGTTGATCAGGCTCTGGTCCAACAGGAGGCCTGGTCACAGACCGGGCCGCGGGGGCGTTGACCCCTGGAATTCTCTCCAGGTAGACTCCAGGTACTGTGGAATTTTTTTTTATAGGTCGTGTCAAAGCATTTTCACTGAAAATTTGAACATGAGGCAAGGAGCTCTGAAATTTGTGCCCCGTTTTCTGACTCGGACCCGTAAAAACCATCGTTTCCTGGCTCAAAAAACGTATCGGTTGTCCCCTTCCCCCTCCCACATCCCACCCAGTCGCCAGTGACTTCTGTCTCTTCATAAAAATGAAAATAGTCTCAAGGGTCGGCGTTTCAACACCATGGAGGAAATTAGAGCAGAATAATTCGAGAAAGACAACTTCAAGTAGGTGATTAGGTAAGCATATATATTTTCTCGCGGCTGTTTGGGAACGTTTTAGAAGCACCTTGTAGTTTGGTGCATGGCACTGCCCATCCACCCAAACTTTCCTTGTCCACACAACATATCTACACAAATCTCATTACAAAGATAATTAGGGTAGGATCTACGAATCTCTAAACGCATTTTATAATTATATATTCTATAACTTGTTTTAGACTGATATTGGCCCCTGGAATATTTTCTGTGGTTAGCCGAAGATCAAATCCATGTTATTTTAGCCCGCCTCGTGGGCTAAATGCTACTAATATTATATACCCAGTAGCAATGGGCTTGTTTCATGATGCAAGGATGTACGTGGCTGTGGTAAGCTCAGAACTAATTCGTTTTTACTCCTGTTTTGAAATACCAGCCATCGAGAACAATACACATATTAATGCATCCACGAGCAAATGGATACATGAAATGGATACATGATATTTGAAGGAGTGATGGCTCGGTGGTTAGAACGCTGCTTCCACTTGTTCGTGGATGCATCCTCTGAGAAAAGAATAAACTTGCTTCAGGAAAAACTCGAGGTTCTCCCTGAAGCGTCAAGATGGTATCACCCTTCAAGCCTGGACAGACGGCAAGCAGGTGGTGTGGGACTACACATGTGCATCTACCTTGGCTGATACCTATCTCAAATACACCAGGGAGGAAGGAGGGGCAGCTGCCACCTTCAGGGAGTCCCAGAAGTCGAGAAAATATGGAGAACTTGCCCATCATTATATGTTTGTTCCCATAGGCTCAGAGACCCTTGGCTCATGGGGAAAGAGTGCATCTAAGTTCCTCAAGGAGCTGGGCAAAAGACTCAACAGGGTAACTAGGGATCCCAGAGCAGCTAGTTTTCTGTTCCAGCGACTCAGCGCTGCTCTTCAGAGGGGTAATGCATGCTGTATTCTGGGCACGCGCCCCAGCTCAAAGGAGCTGGATGAGATTTTCGCATTATAATCAGTGACAAACATGTAACAATATGTACTAGACATGTATCTTTCACACCTGCTAGTGTGCCATCATCCAGGAACCAGATGTTTAGCTCACTGGTCAGTCATACTGTGATTTCCCTAACTGCTATGCAGAAGAGAAATGGTGCGAGAAATGGTGCTATAGGAGGGTGGGTGCAGGAGAAAAGAGGAGTGACTGGTGGAATGATGAAGTAAAGGGTGTGATAAAAGAGAAAAAGGTAGCTTATGAGAGGTTTTTACAAAACAGAAGCATTATAAGAAGAGCAGAGAATATGGAGAGTAAAAGTAAGGTGAAGAGAGTAGTGAGAGAGTGCAAAGGAGAGCAGATGATAGAGTGGGAGAGGCACTGTCAAGAAATATTGAGGAAAATAAGAATTTTTTTGGAGTGAGATAAACAAGTTAAGAAAGCCTAGGCAACAAATGGATTTATCAGTTAAAAAGAGAGTAGGGGAGTTAGTAGATGGGGAGCTGGAGGTATTGGGTAAATGGCGGGAATATTTTGAGGAACTATTAATTAAATGTCGATGAAGAAAGGGAGGTGGAAATTTCATGCACTGGCCAGGGAGGTATAACATCTTTTAGGAGTGAGGAAGAGCAGGATGTGGGTGTGGGGGAGGTGCGTGAGGCATTATGTAGAATGAAAGGGAGTAAAGCAGCAGGAACTGGCGAGATCATGACAGAAATGTTAAAAGCAGGGGGGGATATATCTTCTTATAATGGTTGGTATTTTTATTTAATAAATGTATGAACGAAAGGAAGGTACCTAGGGACTGGCAGAGAGCGTGTATAGTTCCTTTATATAAAGGGAAGGGGGACAAAAGAGATTGTAGATATAATAGGGGAATAAGTTTACTGAGTATACCAGGTAAAGTGTATGGTAGGGTTATTATTGAAAGAATTAGAGGTAAGACAGAGAGTAGGATTGCAGATAAGCAAGGAAATTTTAGAGTATTTAGATAAAGGTAGGGAGGTTTTCATTGCATTTATGGATTTAGAAAAAGCATATGATAGAGTGGATAAGAGAGCAATGTGGCAGATGTTGCAAATGTATGGAATAGGTAGTAAGTTACTAAATGCTGCAAAGAGTTTTTATGAGGATAGTGAGGATCAGGTTACGGTGTGTAGGAGAGAGCGAGATTAATTCCCGGTAAAAGTAGATCTTAGACAGGGATGTGTAATGTCACCATGGTTGTTTAATATATTTACAGATGGGGTTGTAAAATAAGTAAATGCAAGAGTGTTGGGGAGAGGGGTGGGATTAAATTATTGGGAATCAAATACAAAATGGGAGTTGACACAGTTACTTTTTGCTTATGATACTGTGCTTATGGAAGATTCTAAAGAAAAGTTGCAAAAGTTAGTGGGCGAGTATGGGAGGGTGTGTAAAGGTATAAAGTTAAAAGTGAATATATATAAGAGTAAGGTGATGAGGGTATCAAACTATTTAGATAAAGAAAAAATGGATATCACATTGGAAAGAGGGATTATTATAACGACGTGTTATTTGGAGTTTTGGAGGCGTGGTTGAAATGATAAGGCTTCGGAGGCTTCTTACTTTATTTGTAATAAAGGTGCGGGTAACAGGCTGCGTGTATGTGGCCATGGCCCAGGTGGGCCATGCCTTGCGAGGGAGAGGAGTTAAGCCTGTTCTCTGAGTGTTGTCTGGGCGCCAAGTGAGAGAGAGGCAGGGGTGAGGCAGACTCACATGGGTATGCCTACAGGCTTGCCCTCTGGCGGAATACTATGGAAACTAGCATGGCACGAAATATGAACTCAGCTGGCAGACAGCATGGCTGTCTATGCAGACAGTCAGGCTGTCTACATTATGGAAGAAGTGAATGTTTTCAGATATTTGGAAGTCGACTTGTCAGCGGATGGGTTTGTGAAGGATGAGGTTAACCATAGAATTGATGAAGGAAGAAAGGTGAAAGGTGCGTTGAGGTATCTGTGGAGAAAAAAACGTTATCCATGGAGGCAAAGAAGGGAATATATGAAAGTATAGTGGCACTGACAATCTTAAATTGGTGTGAAGCATGGGTTGTAAATGCTGCAGCGAGGAGGCGGCTGGAGGCAGTGGAGATGTCCTGTCTAAGGGCAATGTGTGGAGTAAATATTATGCAGAGAATTCGGAGTGTGGAAATTAGGAGGAGATGTGGAGTTACTAAAATATTTGTCAGAGGGCTGAAGAGGGGTTGTTGAGGTGGTTTGGTCATTTAGAGAGAATGAATCAAAATAGAATCACTTGGAGAGCGTATAAATCTGTAGGGGAAGGAAGGCGGGGTAGGGGTCGTCCTCGAAAAGGTTGGTGGGAGGGGGTAAAGGACTTGGACTTCCAGCAAGCGTGCGTGACCGAGTTAGATAGGAGCGAATGGAGACGAATGGTTTTTGGGACCTGACGAGCTGTTGGAGTGTGAGCAGGGTAATATTTAGTGAAGGGATTCAGGGAAACCGGTTAGCCGGACTTGAGTCCTGGAAATCGGAAGTACAATGCCTGCACTTTAAAGGAGGGGTTTGGGATGTTGGCAGTTTGGAGGGACTTCTAAACTGTCGTATCTGAGCGCCTCTGCAAAGACAGTGATTATATGTGAGTGAGATGAAAGTGTTGAATGATAATGAAAGTTTTCTATTTTTAGGGATTTTCTTTCTTTTTTAGGTCACCTTGCCTCGGTGGGAGACGGCCGACTTGTTGAAATTAAGAAGAAAGATATATATATATATATATATATTTTATATATATATATATATATATATATATATATATATATATATATATATATATATATAAAATTTACAATAGGTATATTTTATTACATAATATGGTGCAAAAGATTTAAGAGATACATTGTTGTTAAAAAGTTGGCATATACAGTATATAAGGTGTGAGAGATACATGTCTAGTACATTTTGTTACATGTTTGTCACTGATTATAATGCGAAAATCTCATCCAGCTCCTCAGAGCAGGGCGCGTGCCCAAAA